>JXTC01000629.1:125463-136889 GCA_002914845.1 Trema orientale
AATTTTCCCCGATTTTGTCAGTTCCAAGTCGAGTGGCTTCTCCCGATCTCACTAAATAATTTTACGAATATCCTCACGTACGTGTGTGGGATCGGAGGACGTCACAATTTGTCCCCGCTTCCACTCAGGAATCTCTTACAATTGTAATAGTCCCGCAAGTCTTTGGTGTTCAGTCTTAACCTGCTGACACGTTAAGCACTTTGCTACATAATCCACAACATTCTTATTCATACCTGGCCACCATAAATGACATTTCAAATCTACATACATCTTCGTAGTTTTAGGATACATCAAATATGGAGTGTTATGGGCTTCGTACAAGATTTGCTGCTTGATTTCAAAATCATCTGGCACACAAATATGCCCCTATACATCAATACTCCATCATCGACATATTTTCTTGTCCCAAATTAGTAAACTCATTTACCTTATGGTCTACTACCACCTTGTTATAGCACTTATATTGAACTCAATCAAAAAATTCAGTCCAACTAATTCTCACTACTTCTTGGGATCTCTTCACCATATCCCACCAAATTCTAGTATCATTTCTTAGTATATATACAGTAAAATTAAGTTTTACTACCTTAAACTATATACAAAAGAGTACACATCAACACAACTGGATTAATACCCCTAATGTTCATAAGTTACTTCCCTAACTAGTTTCATTTTCTCCTTAATCTTCCTCAAGATTTACTTCTGGATCCTCATCAGGATCTTCCTCTTAATCCTCGTCATCAAATACTTCTTCCTTAGAAACATCAGTATTATCAGTATTCAGTGTCCTGACCTGGCCTTCCTATGCAGAAATAGCAAAATTTGGCCTAAAAGTTATTTCTAGGGAAAACATGAACTGATCTCATTTACGAAATATAGGATTTGTACCTCTTCCATTAAACCACTGGGAAGCCTCTCCTCTCAAGTATAAGCTAGCTATGTCTAACTTAAGAGGCCTAGGTACAACTGCCACTTTAAAAATTATACTCATAAGACTAGTCCAATCAAACACATGCATTGATTGGGTCCCATAAAAGAAAGGAGGCTCATCAAACACATGCATTGATTGGGTCCCATAAAAGAAAGGAGGCTCATAGTTCCCCACTCACCTATCTCATCAGGAGTATAAGTCACATTATTGTTCACCTCTGACTCAGACCTCTGAGAACCATCCATCCTTTCCTCAATCGACATATCCATCATAAATCAACAAAATTTCAAACTTAAACTAGGGTTTTCACAAAATTAACTTAAACACTTTATACTTACAATGAGCAGAGTCCTTGTCGTCGTATAATGTACACATAGTTTTGTCTACAGAACCAGCTCAACTCCAGGTCTAATACCATTTTGTAGCATCCTCCATGTTAAGAATTATTATTTTGTAATATTTTCCCATAACAAGGACGATTAGGACGTGTTATTTTTTTTTTTTAAAACACATCTATTTTATATAACAAAAATATAGAGATGTTAATAAATATCTAACTTAAAAACACACTCGCATTAAATTCCTCTTTCACAAACGCTCTATTTATTCATAATATAATTATACAAAATAACTTCTAAAATTCAAATAACAAAGTTCGAGCTACTTTCAAAACATTTTCATATTTCCCACGGTCGGGCTATACGTACATTGCACGCTAACTGGTCCGCTCATCATTGGCTAACCTTGTTCTTTCCTATACCTACAACATTAAGTAACTACATAAGCATAACGCTTAGTAAGGCAGGACACGTAGTACACCAAACTCCAAAATAGGCAAACTATACAAAACTTTACACGACAACCGCGATGTACAACCAAGCCAAAAAAACAAGCATAACAAGTATGCCAATAACAACACACAGTGATAGGTCCCAAACCCTTTTTATTTTCTTATTCCATATTGGCGACTCATCATAAGCATCGCCAATCTAGCTCAACAGTGACTCATCACAAGCATCACTGGAGTATATACGTAACAACTCATCACAAGCACCGTTACCTTAATTCTATTGTGCACGTAACGACTCATCACAAGCATCGTTATCTTAATTCTATTGTGCACGTAACGACTCATCACAAGCATCGTTATCTTAATTCTGTTAGTGACTCATCATAAGCATCACTAAATGTGCACGCAACGACTCATTACAAGCATCGTTACCTTAATTCTATTGTGCACGTAACGACTCATCACAAGCATCGTTACCTTGATTCCGTTAGTGACTCATCACAAGTATTACTAAATGCGCACGTAACGACTCATCACAAGCACCATTACCTCAATTCCGTTAGTGACTTATCATAAGCATCACTAAATGTGTATGTAGCAATTCACCACATATATCAATTGGTAAGTACATATGTGTGCATTTGCATAAGTACTTCACTATGTGCTAACATAACATCTTAGTAACATAAAATCAACTTAGCACGTAGAATAAGTAAAGTATAATAAATATATTTCTAGTAGAAACTTTTGCATCATTAGTTACTTAATGCTGTAGATAAATAACTACACTTACTTATCACGTACAATAAGCAAAGCACAATAAAAATAATTCCAGCACAAACTTTTGTACCATTAGTTACTTAATGCTGTAGATAAATAACTACACTTACTTATCATGTTCAATAAGCAAAGTACAATAAATATAATTCCAGCACAAACTTTTGCACCATTAGTTACTCAATGCTATAGATAAATAACTACACTTACCTGAAAATGGTGTACCTCAAGCTCTAGTAAAATAGTTCACACCAAAATCTCACGCACAACCGATCCTACTGTAATACAATACAGTCATAAGATTAATTAGAGCTTTTTTCTAATTCCAAGTTCCCACTTAATTTAATATTAACACTATTATAATTAAATACCTAACTTATCTCAACTTTAAACATAAAAAGCAACTTGGTTTCAGTCACTACTCTCAAATATAGTATTCAAGGTGTACCAAGGGTTAAAATACGGTCAAATTTCAGTGAAAAATACTTAAAACGATCATTTTCTAGATCTGAAAAAGTTTGGTGGTCGACCAAAATAACCCTAGAAGCCAACTCCTGTTCAACGAGTTGATTTAGATATTAAAAACAGATTCTGGTCGACCAAAACCAGCTCCAGAGACGACATTCTGTTTTGATGACAGCGACGAAAATGTATTTTGGAAAAATCACAGAAAATCGAATCCTCATCAGAATTTTACAAATAAGGTCAATTCGGAAAGAGCTAGATGTCTACTACGACATACTAAATTTCAGCTCATTTGGATAAGTATAAAGGAACGAAATACTTAAAATACAGAAACTGCTCAGTTAAAAACCAAAAATTCCAGATTTTGATTTTTTTGCAAAAACTCCAAATCAAACTATCTAAACCGACCAAAAATACATTTTACACTTTAGAATTTTGTTTAGAATGATCCTAGTACACAATTTCACATCATAAACAGAGAATGAGAAGAATTAAAATCAAGAATATAAAGCAAGCTAAACAAATTTTCATAAGTATTTAAATCTTTTTACCTTAAGGAGCTTAATCCATAGGCATGCAGAGAGAAGTTGAGTTGAAAGGCTCCAAAGCTTGAGGAAAAACAGAAATACAGAGAGAGAGAGAGTGAAAAGCTACAGATGGAGAGAATGAACTGAGGGAGAAAAGAATGTTCAGTTTTATTTCCTACATACATACTAAACCAAAGACAACGTAGGCTATGACAAAACATGAAATCAAAGGAATAATAGATGGCAAATAATACTTAACACTTGACTAAACTTCCCAACAGCTCAACAACGATTTCTCAAACATATTCTCCTACAGGACATCTGTCTCCAACGTATTCCAAGGCTGAGCTAAGACTGATCCCAATTTTTGCAAGATAGTCCCTGATTTAAAAATTGTTTCAAT
The DNA here is from genome assembly GCA_002914845.1 of Trema orientale. Lineage (NCBI taxonomy): Eukaryota > Viridiplantae > Streptophyta > Magnoliopsida > Rosales > Cannabaceae > Trema > Trema orientale. Next base: position 129,357 of record JXTC01000629.1, read on the forward strand.
TATGCCCTTGCAACTTTGAAATTTTTCTATACTTCAAATATTCTCATCAAATGTACTCCCAACACCCTAGAACCCATAATAACTAAGAAAAATAAAATTTAATTACCAACACTAAGCTCCAATTTATCTTGTATAACAATAAATTCACGGAATTAACTTTGTGAATTATGTGTGTAAGATTTAACAATATATTATAACCTTCTCTTCTCATATTAAAACACACAAAAATAAAATACAATAAAGTTGCTCACAAAATTAGGGGATTACAGTACTCAAGGGCCCTATAAAAAAATATTTTCTAAGAAAAGTGTATCAAAATGAAAAATTATGAAAGAAAAAGTACAATAGAAATTTCAATAAAATTTATGCATGAAACACGTTCACGAGCATGCATGATCTTTACTTACTGAGCATTAGCTCATTTAGTTCCTGTGATGCAGGTGAGGAGATATATGATATATAGAGTTGCTGGTTAGCTAGCACGCTTTCTTGTCGCCATGATCATACAGATGTGGACGAGCTTGACTTTTTGGCAATGGTTTTTTTGTATTTCGATATTTTGATGTGTTGTAAATATTACTACTAATGGCAAGATAAACTGATAAGGACTTTTTGGTTGTACATTTTGTAAAGACACTTTGAGAAAGTAATGCCATGCAATTTCTTTTGTTTTAGAGTTTGAAAAGTTTAAATTGGGCCACTTTTTTTTCAAAAACTAAAGTTATGATTTAAGAAAGAATAATACTTCCTAATTTGACCTATATAGTCATATAGTTAAGCTAGGGGGTGTTACATTCTTGAAGATCAAACTATACACTTATGAATGTATTTAATCTATTAAATTGATGATCTCATCTCCCGCACCTCATCTATCTCTCGTTGGTATATGTCTTCTTACCGGTGTATTACAAAGATAAGATTATACAGAATTACAAAGCTTAAATATTTAAAAAGCTAATATTGAGTTAATGAAACAATGAATGTGATGCAAATATCCATGGAATAGAGAAAAAAAAATTCTAGTTGTCCGAGGAACTTGAAAATTTTGGTATCATCAACATGAATAACAATAAGACAAAAACTCTATACATTTCACGGACTACAGACATTAGGAACAATAATCTATCATAGACCTCTTCTAGCTACTCTAAGTTTAGTCACCTATTCTAGCTCTTTTTAACCCTTCTACTTTCCAATTATTAGTTTCCATGTTGAAGAATAATTACATGGGTACTATTAGAAACTTTGAATAGAATCTGAACCAAAGCCCAGGCTTTTCACCAGAGAAATTTCTTTTAAATGCAAAAGACTAAAAATTTTTGTTTACACTAATTAGCTCTTATTTCAGGAACTTAATGTACACTCAAGATATAAGATAAAAAAAAAATAAAGAATAAGAAACATATGCAGGTACTCGAACAAAAAATAAACCCAACACATCATTCCATTTTTCCAAATTACTTGTCATATATACTGTGTTTAGTTTTAAACTAGGGGTTCAATTTTTATTTACGTTCAAATAGACAAAAATTTGAATAGAATACACAGATCAAGACCAAAGAATCGAAAGAATAGAAGAAAAAGGTTTAAAGGTAAGTTTTCAGGTGTTTTTTCTCAGGCCATACGAATATCAAAACCAAATCCTATTGCCACAATCACATAATAATGATTTAGTAGTCAGTACTTAGATATCAAACCCCAAGTACCCAAGCCTTAGTTCACGAGGTATGGTGACCTCAAATAAGTGCAACAAAAGTTTTTCAAGTTCAACATTCTATGTGAGCCACTTTCCAACTCCAACTAAGAGAGGAGACTAAACACATCGACTTTCCCATATTAAAGGATCAAAGATTAAGAATATTCAAAAGAAATTCCCAATTACTCAAGAAATTGATTCAAATTTTCTAAGAAAAAGAAAAATTCCCAAGAATGCAGTCCATTTGTGGTAGCCACTAAATCATTATATTTAAAGTAGTAAATTCTCTCTCGAAATATAATTTAAGAAAAACTAAGAGAATTCAACACTAGCCAAAAGTAAATATTCTTCAAAAAGTGATCCACTAGGTAAACTAAATGAATTTAGTGCCAACCAAAATTCAGTCACTTAAAAAGAAATTTCAATAAAGAAAGTCAGTAGCAATATTAGAGATGGCATTGCAAGAATTCCTGTTAATTTCAACAAAGCAAAATAATATCTATACTCTTTACTTTTGAAGAACAACCGTACTCAATCTTGTATATTTTTGTCTGCCCTATTATAGTCAATGAAAAACACCAGTGTGGGTTACGAAGAGACCACTACTGCCCTGCATTTCTTAGTGAAATTACAACTAGACCGCCCTAAACCAACATATTTTTAAAAAGTTTAAACACAGGTACTTATTCACTTTATGAATGTAGCTTCAGAAATTAGTTATCAAATATGAATTATGTATCTATGGGACTTAAATCATCCACATCTTCATATTCATAGTCTTGAAGCTCAGGTTTATGAAAGACATCATCTTCAAAAAGAAAAGGAGCAATGTCTTTGCCTCTCTGGGGTCTCTTGTTCTTCATTTCTATAACTGAAATAGTCTTTCCCTTGATGCAAGCTTCGACAATTTCTCTTCCAACTCCTTGAGGCTGCAAACCAAGAAGAGAAAAGCATTGTTGTTGGAAATCTGAGTCATTGGAGGACAAGATCAGGCCAGCAATTGTTTTTGCAAGATCAGGGGTGTAACTGTAAATCTTAACAGCATGAGCACTCAATAGAACTTTAGCATGTTTGTCCCTTAAATCACTGGATGATTTCAATATCAATCGTAGCAAACTTCAAAGAAAATGAATCAAACTAATGTAACAACAACAAAAAAAATTCTAAAATTGACAACTTAACATACAAACAAAAAATCTATAACCATCTCTTTTTGGGATAATTGCAAAAAAATACCCTCATGTTTGGATGTTCTGCAATTTAAACCCTGAAGTTTGGATTCCGCAAAATAATATTCTGAGATTACGAATTTCTGAAAATTAATACTCTGTGTTGATTTTTAACTAATAAAATACAATAATATCCTCAAAATTAAGATGAATAATATAGATTAATCTAGTTTTAATTGAGGATATTATTATTTTTTCATTCCTAAAATTTGTCAAAAAATCTGTTCAGAGTATTAATTTTCAGAAATTCTTAATCTCAGGGTATTATTTTGCAGATTCTAAACTTCAGGGTTTAAATTGCAGAATACCCAAATTTGAGGGTATTTTTTTGCAGTTATCCCTCTCTTTTTTCCAGGATTTTTTTTTACCGGATCTTTTCCCTCAAAATAAACAGAGAACCAAACAAACACACTAGATTAATGGGTCGAAACCCAAATGGGAAGAAAAGATCAGGATTGAGGATCCCTCTTCTAACAAAATCAGAAATTTCCTAAAATCCTAATTTCTTGAAACTTCACCTCAAAAAAAAAAAAATTTCCTCAAACCCTAATTTAAGTAAGAGAAAGTAAGAATGGGACTTGGTAACGATATTGGTAGGGCCATGTTTCTCGTAGATGATGGTGGCCATTACTGAGGAGGGCTCTGAATGTCGATAATCACACTAGGAGGGGTAAAGATAATAAGTATTAATACATTTATTTTAAGGATACTTTTGGAATTAAAGTAGGTGGAAAGGGAAAAATAGTACTCTTTAAATTTTTGTAAGGTGTGGTTTTATTTTATTATTATTATTTTTTTTTTTTTTTGAAATGAGTAAGATGTGGTTTTAGAAAATAGGTGAAAAGAAAAAACAAAGGGGTGGTAATAGACCTAACCTTAGAAAAATAGTCTAACTTAACCATTTACAACTTCCAACACTAGATCCTTAATTATACTTAGGTTCAAGGGCTAAAGAGGCAGTATACTATGGCATAACACCATATATAAAAGATTTGACATTTTCTGTCGACATTGTTTCATGTGACAATTTTGATATTTTTTGTTGACATTATTATGACAATGTCATTACTTTTGAATGCCAACTTAAATATTACAAGGAAATTACTCGTAAAACGTCGATATAATATCAATAGTATCACGATATGTGGATGTTGATAAAGTAAGTCTGTACCACAATAATCACATATATTATTGTAATACAAGCGTATATGTGGCACATAAACAATGAAAATATCTTTTTTGTAGATGCCAAATTCTACAATTGAATTTATAGAGGGTCCATGACCACTTATAATCCTGTATCTAGAAAAAATAGGTTACTTTTTTCGGATTGTGCTCATGAGAGCTGCCTACATACCCTTTGCAAGGATCAAACTCTGATGTAGTTCTGATTTCCCTGCAAAAGAGCAAAACATCAAATAAACTACATAGGAGAATAAAAAAGATGGCTATAGAGATTTTATGACTTTGCGGAGAGAATAGAATGAAATATGGCCCTCTAGAATGAAGGAGAAGATAACGTATTTATAGGCAAATAAGAGGTATTTAATAAATAGGAAACTCTATTAAAAAGATAATTAATAATAATTATCTTTGGGTAACCTATACTTACTAGATAATGCATGATTTGAAATATAATTACTTGATATTCACAAATAATAGTTACCTTTTTTCTGAAATAAGAGACCCCATAAAAGCACAAATATATTTTGTAGGCCACATATAGGCCATAAAATGAGCCACACGAATTTTCCCCAACAATTAGCCCCCCACTCCTCAATGCGAGTTTACTCGGACTTGAAGAGTAGTTCAAGTCAAGCCTTCACTTCCTTTCATAATACTTTCCTTGCATTTTCTTGTTAGATAACAAATCAATATAAAGCAATTAAAAATCAAATTTTTGAAAGATGAAATTGAGTTGTCATTATTTTTTTACGACTGCCGGAACTCATTTGGAACGGGGAGGAATTGGAGCTCTCGGAACTCATTTGGAATGGAGAAAAATTAGAGTTCTCGGCTATCTTCTATATACACCTTACCAAGAGGATTTAAAAGCACTCATCGGAGAGGGCGGCTCTCGGAACTTGTTTGGAACAAGGAGGAATTAGAGCTCTCGGCTAACTTCCATATACACCTTGCCAAGAAGATTTAAAAGCACTCATTGGAGAAGATGGCTCTTGGCCATTTTTTCTTTGCCAAGAGGATTTGTGAGCACTCATTAGAGAGAGCTTTTTTATTTTCATTGGATCTCTGGATATTATATTATGTCTTATAGCTCCAAGTCATAGTAAATGATTTTACTCCAAGTCATAATACCTTTTTTTATTCTTTCATTGTCACACTGCTAGCCCCCCACTCCTTAGTACGAGTTTACTCGGACTAGAGGAGTAAAATCAAGAATGATCCTGAATCACATTTCATCTCGATTCTTCTACTGGATATACAAAATAATAGAGAACTCCAAAACAAGATAGCACTATAATAAATTATTACACAATTACATATAGATGAATGAACTTTCCTAATGGACGCTAAATTAAGGCACCATATTGACGTCGTAAAAGTACAATGGTAAATAGTAAATAAAAATAATTCTATACTTAAAAAGATATAATATCTCTTAAGCATTCAAAAGTCGTAATGTAATGTAATATAAACATTAATTATTGTGAATTATAATTATAACATTTATGTTCATGAATTTTGAGCAAGAATGACTTAAGATGTTCAAAATAATTCATTACTTAGACCTGCTATTGATAGCATTAATTAGAATAATATTACAAATTTATATAAATAATTAATTTCTCAAAATTGATGATTACTAAAATGATTTCATAAAAAATAAATAAATAAACATATAAGCATGCATACATACGCCATAAAAGAAAAAATCAAGAACATGTTACCGATACACATATAAGAATGGAAGATTTGTGACAAACCAAATGACATCAGCAAAATACTAAAATTCACACACATTGTCTATATATATGGGACCGGTACACATGCAGCATAATCTAGAACTTTCACTAAAATCGGTACAAAGAATTAAAGTTCACACTGAATTCCAAGAGAAAATGCTTATTATAAAGATATTCCAATTGAATTAAACTACAGCCATATAAATTCATATTTTCGGATTATGCTATTTTGAACAAAATAGGACAATTTGAAAAAGCAATGTATACAATAAAATATATATGAAATTGGCAGCAACAACCTGACTAAAACTATTTAAAATATGAAAGCACCTTCCAACAAAATCGAGCTACATCTAAAATTATATACAACTATATAAATATTCTCTTTTAATCTGAAACATTACTATGATGCAATTAATTTTTAATTCACCAAATTCCTAAACCTGCATGTATCTTTCCTTTTTTACACACAGGACATATATAATTAATTAAGCTGAAACGAAATTATAAATCAATGCTTAACAAGCAGTAAGAGATTTTAAAATTAAGTTTAATCAACCAAAATGTATCAGATAAATATTGCTTCCTATGTATGCAATATAAATTTCCAATAATTAATATACTAGGTAAATAAGAACAAATATTATCGCATAAAACCAAGTACATATGAATCCCTAAAGAACCAAATTTAAATATGTCAAGTAATTCCATAAATAAAAATTTATATACTTGAAATTCATAGTTAATAAAATTATTTGAAAGACGAAATAAACTTGCGTTAGTCTCAAAGGACTAAATAGAACAGAGATATATAACATATACTATTAATTAAATTTAGTCCCATGATCGTGATTTAATAGGAAATATATAAATTCTTTTAAGTGTACATCTCAGTTGAATATGGATCAATGCAAAACTAGGAGTCAAGTGATTTAATAGGAAATATATAAATTCTTTTAAGTGTACATCTCAGTTGAATATGGATCAATGCAAAACTAGGAGTCAAGCAGAAAAATATATGAAACAAACCAGAGTTTGGTGCAACTAATTAGAAGATGATAACACATGGAAAAATTGATAAAATCAAGTGATCAAGGCCCCACGGTGGGCGCTAAATTATAGATGCCAAATTCTATAATTGAATTTATAGAGGGTCTGTGACCACTTGTAATCCTGCATCTAGAAAAAATGGGTTAGTTTTTTTGGGTTGTGCTCATAAGAGCTGCTTAAATGGCTATAGAGATTTTATGACTTTGTGGAAGAGAATAGAATGAGATATGGCCCTCTAGAATGAAGGAGAAGACTACATATTATAGGCAAATAAGAGATATTTAATAAATAGGAAACTCTATTAAAAAGATAATTAATAATAATTATCTTTGGGTAATCTAGCCATATTAGGATATGTTAGAATATTGGCTGATTATTATCATTTATGGATTAGAATATTGACTGATTATTATCATTTATGGAGATAATAGCCATTGTTACAATGTTGATTAGTTTCCTATTTTGTGTGGTAAGTAAGATTTTTTAGAGTTAATTTCTTATTTGAATAGCTGTCATTAATCTTGTATAGCTAGTCATTCAATTCCTAGATTTGTATCAGTCATGTATATATAGGTTGTACGCTTCATTGTAAAGATATATACTACTAAAAAATTCTAAGCTTCTATTTTTTAAT
>JXTC01000630.1:19194-52103 GCA_002914845.1 Trema orientale
AGTTAACGGAATTTATGTGAAATTTAAATCATGTCTGGTCCAGTCCTATATAATCAAATTATATAAAGTACCTCCATTGTGATGTCAACACATCAATAGTCCGGATAAGACTATTACATTCTCAATGTTAATGGACCGTACTAATAATATTTAATTAAAGATCCCAAACTTTAATTAATTATTATGGACTATATTTAGTTTATTATCCATAAATTTAATCCTCATGTATATAACACTTATATACTAAATTTGTGGTCACATAAATAAACTAGGAATTTTCTGATATTTAAAGACATACCAATTATGTACAAATTCAAATAGAAAAAATGTCATTTTATTAATTCAGCAAATATCCAAAATATACATGCTTTTAGGGCATAAACCCTAACACCATTAACCCTTATTTTTATGAGATTTGATATGGCTTACAAAGTTACTCGAGCACAAGATGTGATTCGGTGCTTCGGTGGTTGAAATCCAAATCTTGAATAATTTTTTAAGTAATATTTTTTTTGCGTTACTTTTGACTTATAACGTTATATTTTGTAGAATGCTTTTCTTTTTAAAAATATAATTTTATTTGAGATATTTTTTAGTCTAATAAGAAATTTAATTTAAAAACAATAAATAGAAAATTTTCAATTGGCTAAAATTGTTAAGCCTAGTGCCAAAATTTTCAAGCCTAGTTCCAATATCTGTTGTCAATCGCATAAATTATCCGATCGTGTCACACTGTAAACGTAAGTGCGGTTTGGTTTGATTGTCTTGATCACTTTTATTTTCGTGTTTTGGGAGTACTGATAAATTGTATATGCGGTATTTGGGACACTAAATAAAGGATAAAACTAGTCAAATTATACCACGAACACCCCTAATAGCTGGATTTCAGCTCGAAACTCCATGAATAGTCGTTAAAAAATGCTCGAGTGCATTTTGCATTTTTGCCAAACTTCTCTTTCTAAAAGAACTATGAATAATATATATATTTTTTTTTTAAAAAGTGGGACTTAACTAATGACCACCACTTACTACAAATTATGGTATGTATGGTACAGCTCAGTCTCAACTCTTTTATAACAATTATTTTTTCTCCTTCGAAATAAAGTCATTTTTTTTTTTCCAAGTTAAACTTTAGAAGTGGCAGGCAGTTTCACCATTACCGTGCAACAAAATTCGTCAAAATATCCTCTCCAAAATATTCCCGAAAATCACCAAAGTGAAAAGTTGACTTTTGCAAAGTCTCTTTCTTTTCTCTCTTCCGAATTATAATTTCAAAACAGCTGTTGTACCGCAAAGGCATAGCATTTGCAACATTTCGGTAAAGAAGAACAAAAAATATAGAAAAAAAAAATTAGTGATCAAATTATCAAAAAGGATTGCAGTTCTTTTCTTCCATTATAATTTTTGACGACTTTTTATTACATGCCACAATGCAACGGAAGCCTTCTGAGATAACATCCATGGGACACAATAAAGTGTCTTATAGTGAATCTAGCAAGCTCCATATATGGGCTAACAGAAAACACAATTCCAATAGGAAACAAATTACAAGAAAAAGCAGCTTCTTCAAACTAGTAAACAATAACATGTTGCCCGCTTCATCTTTCTCTATTCGATTCCCCACATCTTCCTCACTTCCCCAAGAAATTCATGGACCTTCTTCCCACCAGCAAGAGATTTGGCAACGCTCTCCCTCTCCAGGCACCTCTTGGCCCAGGCAATGAGCTTGGGGCACTCGGCTTCGATGCTGAAGTTGCCAAAGGTCTCATAGGCATAAAACCAGCTGTAAAATCCCACAAGGGCAACATCAACATAACCAAAGCTGTCTCCGCCGAAGTATGGCTTGTCTCCAAGCTCTGCTTCCAACACCTTCAAGATTTCGAAGAGTTCCTTCTTGCCTGCCTGTCGCTCTTCTCCATTTGTGGCCCATATCTTTTTCCCACCATCATACACCTGCATGCACATGCATTTTTGTGGCACCAAAGTTATCAATTAATGTAACTTTTTTCAGTCTATTAAATGAGTAGTTTCAATTAACCCTATTATAGTTTTCTGTTGGGAGGTGACTATTTTTCACGATTCACCGATATAGATATCATTTAATTTTAGCTTTTAAAACACTAACTTTGAAAAAAAAAAAAAAAATCCTCAAAAGGTACATAGGATAGGACGATGTAAGCTCCATCTCCATTGATAAACAAATCTCAAGTGATTCTACTACTAGAGATTTGAAAAGTAGTATTCAATTGACTACACATCTATTACTATATATAATAAGCGTGAAAGAGCTACTATGAATAGTATTGTTCTGTCCAAATTTTTTTTCTCTGTCTTCCACTTTCTGCCACAATCAAATTTTCACCGTTAGATTCAAGCTTCTTTTTTTCTCTCATTTTTTGGTGGGCTTCATCACATTAATTATTTTGCTTTTGCATTTTTTTTAATTTTATTTTGGTTTTCGTCACTTTTACCTCTTAGAATTGCTTTCTTTTTCAATTTCACTTTTTAAAAAAAAAAGATAGAAAACATGCTATATAAATACAGGGCTATAATGCATGACCCTATTTTCATTTATACTCTTTCTTTTTCTTTTTTTCAAAAAGAAACATGTTACACCTTTTTTTTTTTAATTTTTTTCTGTTTGTATCTATTTTCTTTTTTATATATGTTTTATCCTTTTCATTTTGTTTATGAAATTAGTGTGAAAGCTTTAGAAATAAAAAATGAATCTGCCTTTTTAAGCAATGAATTATTTCTTAGTATGTTTTAACATACAACTTTTTAATTTCACTCTTTATTTTGTCTTGGGAAACTATTATGAGACATGTTGTTTTTTCAATCTTTGTTCAAATGATTATAAATAAATGGCTACTGCTCTTGGATTTTTGCTTTCATTTTACATCTAGATGGAAAAGAGCGAAAACATGACAATATTTGAAATCAATAAATTACATTCTAACTTTTAACAATATTGTTTTTTTCCCCTTTATATCAAGAAAGAAATATTTTGCCATGTTTAGCTTTTCTTTCTTTGTTTGTTTCTTCTTTTTTTTTAAATTTTTTAAGTAATTTTTTTTAATCTGTTAATGAACTACGTATATCAAATAATTTTGCTAATCGACTATTGTTACGTGTATCATATGATTTACTATAATTTTTCAGTATATTATACATAACGTTATAGCTAGCGTAAGATATCATAGAAATATTAAAACTAAAATAGGGTTTTATCAAGATAGTTATATGTACTCTATTGCATGACTTATATCTAGAAAACTTGTATTTTTTTTACTTGTAAATATATTTTACTTTTTTGTATTACATTTTGTCACTTATGAGTTATGATCCTACGAGTGTTAATGTACTTCTTAATAATTCATATATGCCTTTTGATATACTAAAATTTTTCACCATGAACTGAGGATTATTCACAAAAGAATTACTAAAAGTATTCTTTCAATTCAAGATATCATTAGCATTTTCATGAGGATTATTCACAAAAGAATTACTAAAAGTATTCTTTCAATTCAAGATATTATTTGCATTTTTTTAATTTGATAAATGAATGTGGTTATTCAAAAAACACGTGCCTCAGGCACGTGCTACAAACTAGTATTTCTATACACATATTTCATTTACTCTCGCAACAATTCCAGTTGAAATTGAAATATTAATTCGTCAAGGGTCAACAATAAAAATAAAACCAATGTAAGCTTCATCTCCATTGATAAACAAATCTCAAATGATTCTACTTAGGAATGGCAATGGGGCGGATTGGGGACGGTTTTTTAATTACCATCCCCATCTCCGAAAGCCAATCACAATACCATACCCGCCCCATTAACCATTCTTTTGGATGCGGGGACGGTGCGGGTATTAACCAATGGATAACGGGGAAAACCGCGGTTACCCATTACCCATTGATAATATTAAAATATTAAAAAATTAAGATGAAAATACTAAATCCTTTTCATAATCAACAAAATATTAAACACAACAATATACTAATAATTTTTAAACTCTAAAATTTAAATATATAAGTATATATAACTCTCCAAAATCATGATTTTACCAAAGATATAATAATATAGATAGTGTAAAATTAAATAGATATTTATATGTATAATAATTTTTTTATGTAAATATTGATATCGAGGCGGGTACGGTGTGGATTATACTAATACCGTCCCCGTACCATACCCGCATATTAACGGTACGGTTATTCCCCGTCCCGGTCATTTTCTCCGCTTGAGCGATTTTTCCCCTACTCATTCGGATCGGATAACCACGGATACCCGTAACCATGGATTATATTGTCATCCCTAATTCTACTACTAGAGATTTGAAAAGTAGTACTCAGTTGACTATACATATTTATATACACATAATTCATTTACTCTCGCATCTATTCCAGTTGAAAAGTGAAATATTAACTCGTCAAGGGTCAACACTAAAAATAAAACCAAAGCTAATTATAATTACAAATTCTTCAGGAGTCAACTGTACAAAATTTATAAAGATGTCGAAGAAATAAACTGAGTCAATTGTGAAATTAATGAATATTACGAAAGCAATCATCACAACAGGCTCTGACCATTTTCCATTAACAAAATTAGTGTCAAATCAGAATAAAGAAATTTCTGCTGGCATAAGATGCTTATTGGAACAAAATCGTAAAATAAAATAGCTCTATCATTTTATTTCCCCCTTAAAATCAAAACCTAATAAACCCCAGTCCAAAAGACCAAACCAAAACTAATTTTTAATTATTTATTTATTCTTTTAAAAAAAACCTGGTAAAAAAGGGTTGTGACTTGTGAGTACTGGTGAGAGTTACCTTCTTGTCAATGAAGTCAGCCCAGAATCTGGCTTGGGCTCTCTGGTAAGGATCAGAGGGAAGCAGAGGAGCTTTGTCAGGCCAAACCTCCTCGATGTACTGCAAAATAATTTGCGACTCACAGACGGGCTTTCCATTGTGGATGAGAACCGGGACCTTCTTGTGAATCGCGTTCATCTGAAGAAGCAGAGGGCTCTTGTTAAGCACATCCTGCTCCTTGTACTCGTACTTGATACCCTTTTCAGCCAGAGCTATTCTGACCCTCATGCCGTACATACTCCCCCAGAAGTCCAGCAGAATCAGCTCGTCCGCCATTCTCGACCTTTTCCTCGAACACCTGGTTTGCAACGAAAGGAAGAAGCAAAAAACAAGAAGAATGGTGAGAAATGGGAATTGTGAAGCAGAGAATCAAAGTATAAACGTATTTGTAAGAAAAGGATGTGAGATCTCAGGCGCTCAGGTTTTTCAACCCTCGGCAAGTTTCGGAGTTTTCGGAAATTTTAATGCCGTTGCTAACGTTTTGGGTGGGGCCCACAATCCATACAATATTGTCATGGTCATCGAGATTTTCATCCTTTTTCCCGAGGAACTACTGGAACAAAGTTATCGAATCTCGAACATATGGTGCCATATCTGTAAATGTTGCACGTGCAAGTCACGTGTTCAATTATTCTGAGGAGTGGATCAATTATAATTTTTGCAATGTGCTATAACTCTCCTAATTTTTTTATAGGCAAGACAGCACTAAGCATTTATCAATGTCCATTATTTGGTACTGAAGCGTGTCATTTGAAGTTTCTTAATTTTTTTTTAATAAATATAAACGATGAAATGTTGATTTTATTTTATTTTTTCTATTAAGTATACGTCTTGACATGATCGTTGAGATGCCCATTTATTTCAAAAAAATACTAAAGGACACCATACATATACTTAGTATTATATACTAAGGTTACGTTTGGAATGCAGGATAAGGATGAGATTTGATTAGATTAAATTCATCCCATGTTTGGTACATGTATATGAGAGAGATTGGATTGGATTAAAATAATCCACACCAAAAATAATCCCCTTAGAAGGAGATAATCTTATCCTCTTAAGAATTTGGGATTGAAAGTGATTATGAATTTGATCAAAAATAATAGAATATTTTTGAAGTAGTAATAAATGGTACTTTCGAAATTAACTTTTAAAAGTGGTAAAACCAGAAATGGTATTTTTCAAAATATTCTTTTATAAGTCGTATTTTTGCAAATAATTTAAAAAAATGTCATTTTCCAAAAATAAGTTTTTAAAAGTGGTAATTTTCAAAATATATTTTTTAAAAGTGGTATTTTTAGAAATAATTTTTTAAAAATGATATTTTTACAAAATTGATCTCTAAAAATGGTACATTTCTAAATTAATTTTTAAAAGTAATATTTTTCTAAATAATCAAACCTCAAAATTCGTTATTTACCTTAAACTATGAAACACATCTATCCTAACAAAAAGTAGCACATCAAACATAGGATAGAATTAGACTATAATTCCATTTTATCCTATCCTAACCAATCCAATCTAATCTTTTAAAATAGTCCAATCATATCCTATCTTATCCTGCATACCAAACGAAGCCTAATAGAACTGCGTGGCTTACATGAAATTTTTTTTGGTGGATCCTATATACGCGTAATGCTTAGCATCCATAGCATTGCTACAATAATAAAATAAGCCTTCTACTTCTGAATACGCTTTAGCATTGTTAGCTATATCATTTGTAGAGATAATCTGATCTAAAGATTCTCTACTGTCCCTAATAACTAACTGCCAGTTATCTAGAATTAATTAATTAAAGAAGGTAGTGCCACTCATGATCATATAATATCTGGAACTAAAACAAGAGGAAAGTACAAAAATACGATAAAAGATTGGAATGCTTATAAAAATATGGTATCCCCTGTAATACTTGAAAAGTACGACATACGGAAATGAAACTTACAATAATACGGAGTCATGCGTTTTTTCCAATGAGGCCAGACATCATTCAGGCCCAAAAAAAAAAGGAAAAAAAAATGATGGAGTCAACTAGGTGCGTCGGTACACATGATACCTATGCATGTCTATTGTAATCTTTTCTTTATATATTTCCACCAAAAAAAAATATTTTTTTTATTTCAATATTTTTTTTAGCTCTTTCACCCCCATTTTAACGTTTTTGCTGAATTAAATTTTCTATTTTATCAGCATACCTACTTTTTCATTCTCAACAATTATAAAAGTTCATTACATCATCACACATTCTTCCAATAAATTTTTTAAATCACGTGTAAAACTGTAAATAAAATTAATTCAAATGTATTTTTTAACAATAAAAAATGCCCAATTTTCCTATTAATTTCCTAGATAGCATAAGTTGTTATTGTAGAATACCTATAATAACCTCAATTATTATTTTCTTTTTTTTTTTAAATAAGAACCACAAATTTCACTTACAATTTTAATGGATGCCATAGACAATCTAGTATAATAAAATAGTAATCATTTTTTTTTCAATTTCTATTGATATTATAAATAATCTTTTTTTAATAACAAATGCTCGACTCTCATTCTAATTTCTCTGAATATTACATATAATAATGTGGGATATTTATGGTAACATATTTATTATCTTTTTACTTCCTTATGCATCGACCAACGTTTTTAAAAAAAAAAAATTTATAATAAGGAATGCCCAACTCCCCATGCATTTATAAGAAAACTCTATTTATCCTATTAGGATACCTATGATAAATATTTTTATTCTTTTTAAATGGGTACCCAACACCCCTTATGTGACACCACTGAGCACACTCTCTTTTTCTTTCTTTTTTTTTTCCCAATTTTTTCGGATACCATAGGTAAATTGGTTGGATACCATAGATAATCTGGTAAATTACTTATGGTAACTTTTTTGACTAAACTCCTCTTTCTATTCCTATATACCATAAATAACCTGTAAGGATACCTATAATAATTTTTATTCTTTTTGAAATGTTGTTTTAGCAATAAAGAATCTAATAACTCCCAATCTCATTACTTAGATACCATAGATTACCAGATAAGATAGCTATGGTAACCTCTTTTTTCCCCCCTTTATGAGGAATACCCAAACACTTTATTGTATTTCTTAAACTAGTAAGATACTAACAGTAACTAACCGAGATACTATCAATAAGTCACCAAAGTCACTCATTTAAAAAGATGGGATTCACCAAGAGCTTAATACATTGAAAAAATACTTACAGCTTGGTCTCCTAGTTAGTTTTGGTATGTTGAATAAATAATTAGAGTTTGGTTTTCAATTTTCTCAGATAACATAAGTATCATGGTAGGATACCTATGGTAAATATATTTTATAATAAACAATAACTAACTATATCTTCCCATCTCCCGAATACTATATGGGTATCTTATAAGATATGTATGGTAACTTATTACTTCCTTTTTTTTTTCTTTTTTGTAATGAGAGACGTCAAACTCTCTTATTTCCTAGATATATACAATGGGTAACTTAGTTGGATACTTATAGTAAATTTTATTTTTTCAATTTCTCTAGATACCATAAGTACCATTGCAAGATACTTAGAGTAATTCTTTTTTAGCAATAAGAAGTAATAAAATAGGATACCTATCGTAATATTCCTACTTTTTTTTCATTCTAAAAAATAATCAAGTAGGATACCTTAGGTAATATTTCTATTTTTTTTCTCATTTTTAGATTATACCTCTCCTTCGAATTCCTAAATACTATAGTTAATTTGACAAGATACATATGGTATCTAGAAATGGAAAATTATATATTGTCTTTTAGAAAATTTAAAAATAGAAATAAAAGGCTAAAAAAAAATCCCATTTTTACTTCAAAACAAAAATTTTCTCTTATATCCCCCCAAAAATCACAAAGGGGAAAAAAATTATAATTAAAAAATAATGAAAAAAGGATCATTAAACAAATCTCTTATTCTTTTTACTAATTTTAAAAAGATAAAAAAAGGGGGAGAATATCCTTTAAAAAAATCAAAGAAAATAAAAATGAGAGAGAAAAATTTATTATCTCTAATCTAAATTCAATAATACATGCGTGAAATTAAAGAAAGAAAATGTGTAAGAAACTATAAAAAAAAAATGAAAGGAAAAGAAAACGTTAAACCGTTAAAAATAAAGAAATATAAAAAAAAAAAGGTTAAATACATCATGCGTTAGGGGTGTCAACGCATGTCCGCTGACTCCTATTATTATTATTTTTTTAATTTTTAAAACTGCTGAAAATTGAAGCGTGCGAAAAATAAAGGAAAGTATCCTGACGAAAGTCACGAAACCAATCACGTAAAAGTGCAAAAATAAAAGTCGTACAAAGCTTTATCCACCGTATAAAAATAAGTCATGTACCATATAAATCAAAATTTCAACCGAAAAACTGTACTGGGGATTTCTATAAAAATAGGGAAAAAAGTGACATACTTTTTAAAACTACGGTCCGTACAAATAAAGTATAAAAATACGAACAACTTGATCAATTTTTGTAAATATACAGATGGTTGAGACTGACATGCATCAGTGCGTCAGAAAAAAAAAAAATGACTACAAAGGGAGACAATGCCTGTTTGGGCACGCGTTAGCGCTTGATGCGTGTAGGCGTTGACGCAGTATTTTTTTTCAAATTTTTTATTTACTTATTTAATTCATATTTTTTAGAAGGTTTTTGCCCAGAAATAGTTTTTTTACTTCTAATTTAATTTCTAGTTTAATTAACTTAATATTTTTGAATTTTACCAGCTATAAATTTTTAATAATTTTTTTTTTAAGCCAAATCCCTCCCAATTTCCCATATACCTTATATTAATATATTACTTACACTAACTTTCTAGTTTTTGTCCTTTTTCATTGTTCTTCAATAAGGACTGCCTAAAAATTCTTTTATAATTTAATAAATTGATACCACAAGTAACATAGTACTATGATACCAGAGAAAACCTATAGTAATGTATATATGTTTAATCTCCCATAATATTACAGAAAACGTAGTAGATACTTATGGTAAAATCCTATATATATAAAATAGAATACTATGATATATATATATTTTTTTTCAATTCACCCAGAAACCTAAGTAATATAGAAGGATACCTATTGTATCTTACTCTTTTTTTTTTGTTTCATTCTAATTTACCCAGATAATATAGGTATCCTTGAAAAATACTTGTGGTATCTATAAAGATACTGATGGTATCTATGATAAATTTGCAATAAAAAACACCTAACGTACCTTGAAATTTATGGATACTATAGGTATCTCGGTTGGATACCATTGGTATTTACAAGATACACCTTTCAATTTACATATACTGTAAGTATCTTAGTGGGATACTATACCTACCTACCACGATACATATGGTATCTACAAGATTCTCCTAAAAAAAATTATTTTTGTTACTATAATTTAAAAAAAAAATAAAAAGTTTTTTTTTTTTTTTGTCTATGTTAAAAGAATTAGAAAAAAGGAGAAATATTTTTAAGAAGATAAATGAAAGAAAAGTCAACAGTAGAAAAAGAAAACAAATTAAAATTTTATTTTATCCTATAAATTTTAAAGAAAGAAAATAATAAAAAAAATAAACGAAAAAAAGTAACAAATATGCAAAAAGAACAAAATAATTATTAAAAAAAAAGAAAAAAATTAAAAGGACACTCCAACTTCCAAGCGCGTTAGACTATTGATGCGCAAATAGTGTATCAGTATAGATATATATTTTTATTTTTTAAAAAAGGAAACCGTACTAAACTTTCAGAAACCGTATTTGACAAAACACGAATCCCGTATGCCGTATTTTTATAATCTTTTACCGTATTTTTATAATCTTTTTACAGAAGAACGTGTGAGGCCTAATTTCCTCCTAAAAAGAATCATTTAACAGCTAATTAGAGCCCATAACAAAAAAAAAAAAAAAAAAAAAAAAAAAAGGAATACAGCATCCTATTATTGAAAAAGAAAATACGGAGTCAAGTAGCAAGGGAGTTGTCATCTTTAGTAAAATTGATAAATGCCAATTTTCTTTAAATAATGTATATATACATATATATATTTTTAATAAGAAAGGCATCACTTCCAACTTAAAATTAAAAAGAAAAAAAAAGATGTCACTTTCTCTTTTTCTTTCTAAACAAGAAAGCCATGATTGTTAAGACGATTGTTAAGGTTGTTCAGTATTAACATTTTATATGGACTACAACTTCATTTGAGGTCCCCCACCAAAAAAAAAACAAAAAGCCCTTCACTTTTATGTTTTTATTTGAATTTAATATATTATGTAAGGAGGCACATGATGAGAGACGTATCCGGCTAATGGGGAAAACAAAGACAATAGTTTTTTTTTCCCCCGAAAAGGAAAGATGTAAAAATTAACTTATCATGAAAATCTTGGAGTTTCGTGTCTTTAATTTTAAAACTGTACCCAACGTGAAACTTGGCAATGTTACCTTCTTTCTTTTGGTGATCGTCGTGAGGTTTGGATGATGCTTGCAGTTAGAATTATGAAATATATGCCCAAAAAAGAAAGGCAGTACCAGAATTTTTTTTCTTTTTTAGGAAAAGGAAAAGAGAAAAAAAAGAAGAAGAATAAAGAGACAAGAGGTAGTGAGAAGTAAGAAACTTTTGAAGAGTACGTAGTAAAAATTTTTTCAAGATTAACCAATATACCAACTTGGCTCTCTTAAGGTTCAACAAACCCCCCCCCCCCCAAAAAAAAAAAAAAAAGAAATTATGTACCTCACCCAATCCCCTTCTTTCATATTTTCCCTCCCTCGTTTCAATCATTTATCCAAAAGCATTAATAATTAACTTTCGTTGATGTAGACGCAAATTTGACGGTGCAAAAAACATATACTTCATTTAGTTAATAAGGATTTTTCGTTACTTGCCCAGCTAATTATCAGAGTGTGATCTAATAACTTCATATTTATGATCCTAAGTTTTTTTTTCCTTTGTTTTTCTTTAACGATTTCAATGAGTCATGCATATATAGATACTGGTTTTCACTCAATTCCAAGCTTTTTTCTTTTTTTTTTTTTTTTTTTTTCCAAGCACAAAGTTAAACATTTTTTATGGGATCTACAAGGATCTTTAAGAAGCCTTCTCTTTGGTTTCCCTTTTCACCCATTACATATATTCGTTTTGGGCATTCTTTATCTTTCTTTGACAAAGATCTCATGTGTAAAAACCGGGCAAGAGATGGGTAGTATGATATCCAAAATTTTACCTCAAAATATGGTTTATCGCCGAGCTCTCCTTCTAGTGGTCTTAAGCTTTCAATAGAGTCCTTTGCTAACCGACCACATTTTTTCTTCCACAATTTGCTATATTGCTATCTACAAAATTAAATAATTAAAAAAATAAATAAAAATAACTGAACAAAAATGAAAAAAAAAAAAAAACTCAAAACTGACAAATCTTAGTTATATATAAATTAGGAAGGATTACAAATTTGATATATCCTTTGTTTTTGCAAAGTTGGAATATTCAGGGAAGAAACTTATAATGCCAAGTATCCTCTTATATTCCCTTCAAAAAAAAAAATCCTCTTATATAGTTCTATTGATGCAAATAAATATAATATATTATTTAGAAAGGTGGAGAATTGTCTTGTTTGGTTTGCTTTAATTATTTTCTGTTATTTGATTGGTGGTTATATTTTCCTTTTCACCTATAAAGTTTGGGAAAATTGAGGGAAAGTACAAGTGCTTTAGCTGCAATTTAGTATTTTAGGAATGTTTTTTAAAATTTCATTTCTATGAGTAATTTTTTATATTTCTAGAAGTTTTTGGAGAGAGAGAGTTTTTTTCTTCCAGTATTACCTTTTATTACACAATTTCCCTCCACTTTGTTACTTTTCCCCTAATTTCCCTCTCAAATGTACAAAATCACCTACCATCACTCATTTCAAAGAAAAAAAGTTTCTACCATCACTTTTATTTACTTATTTTATTATTTCCAAAGTAACACAAACTCAACTATCTCTCTCTCCCTTTATTTCTTCTAACGGCGGAGGCTCTCTCTCTCTCTCTCTACTTATTTTATTATTTCCACAGCAACACATGAAACTCATCTCTCTCTCTCCCTTTATTTCTTCCAACGGAGACTCTCTCTTTTTTTCTTTATTTATTTTATTATTTCCAAAGCAACACAAACTTATCTCTCTCTCTTTATTTCTTCCAACGGAGGTGCTCTCTCTCTCTATCTTTATTTCTTTTGATGGAGGCTCAGAGCCAGTTCTCCTCTGATCGTAGCTAGGGGTGGCAATATAGGTCATGACACGATAACACGACTCGAAACCCGCACGATTAGCTGAACCTGCTTGACACGAAATTGACTCGAATTGACACGATTAAGTAATTTTTTAATAAATTATATTAAATAATTATTTTCAAAAAAATATTTTTTCATGAATTTCTTGTAAATAAAATAAAAAACATAAAGCTAATGAACTAATTTCTCTTACTATAGTAAAACTTAATTAAAAAAATCGAGTAAACTAACAATTATACTATTTATATACGTTTTGACCCATCAATCTGCATGTCGTTTTCATTAAATAGGTGCATGTAGGTTAACCTGTTAACGACACGATTTTATTAGGTTAAACACGACACGACACAGATTGCCACCCCTAATCGCAGCTCCAATCTCTCCCTACTAACTCGCTCAATTCTCCTCCAACCAGCTCGCTTCGTCCACGATAGCTCCATTATCCTCTCATCTGTTAGAAACAATTATTGCAAATAATAATAAATCTAGAAAAGTAAATGCTATAAAAACAACAATATAGTATAGCAAAATAAATCAGAATTAATTCACTACAATTAGGAAAATAATAATCACAATAGTAGCAATCGAAATTATAAATAAGTTTAAAGAAATTAAACTGAGTCTTGTATGAAAACACAATTTCTTTAAAACAATTATGCCTCCTTATTAGGGTGCTAATAGGTATGCAAACGGCATCTATTTTCCAAGATAAAATGGCTTATGAACAGCAAGATCGCACCAATCTTGCTACTTCCAATGGACTGAGCAGTGCTTAAATTCTATTATCATAACTTTGCACAAATCAGACTAGAGAGCTCTATTACATCAAACGACCAAAGACTCAAATACTCGAGACTCACAACTACCAACTAACAATTCCTAACCACCACAGAGCAAATATTAGAAAGAAAAGAGAAGAGAATATTTTTTGTTGTGTGGAAATGAGAGGCAAAGCCCTCCTTTTTTAGGCTCGAAGGGGAATTCTACCATAAAACCTATTCATAAAACCAAAAACATTTTGCAGTTTTTCCAAATAAATGCCAAACATTTTGGCTGTTATAAAATGCTTATGACTTTTAAAAAATGGTTGTTACACATCACTAACTGATGCCCAT
Organism: Trema orientale; assembly: GCA_002914845.1. Classification (NCBI taxonomy): domain Eukaryota; kingdom Viridiplantae; phylum Streptophyta; class Magnoliopsida; order Rosales; family Cannabaceae; genus Trema; species Trema orientale. The sequence goes on from JXTC01000630.1 coordinate 33,470, forward strand.
TCATTTCTGGAGTTACAACTTTATTCCAGAATCTTCTTTGGACTTTAGAGTAAGGACAGAAATATTCAAGGTATAAAAAGAGGCCCAGCATATAGTGGGCTTTTTAGTCCGACATTTGTGCCTGCAAGATACGCGGGCGCACACAAGCGCATGCAATCCGGCCCGTGATTTACACCCCTCTGCATGCGCGTGCGCAAGAGAGAGCCTCTCAGCTTCTCAAGTTACTAACTAAAAGTTAAGCAACTCTATATAAATACCTCTTAGTTTGTGCTCTTTTTCTATGTAGGACTTTAGCAAATTTTCACTCTTTTTCCTTCTCTTTTAGCTCACTTTGGGTGATAATTTCTTATTCACCCCATTACTATTTTGAATAGGTAAATACTTGAATTTCATGTACTCGCGGAGGATAATACATATCAACAATGACATCTCACTAATATTTAGTGGGTCTCACTCATAAATTTGTCTAAAAATGACTAATCAAAATAGTGTAACACATCTATTTTCCAACACCATCATCTTTCTCTGTCCACTATACCTCTATTTTGCTCCGACCACCATAGCTCCATTGTTCTCTCCTCTTTTTTTTTTCTGCTTTGAGCTCTATTGTTCTATTTAGTATCAGATCTATTGCAATAATTGGGTTGCATGTACTGGGTAATGATTTTGTAAGGTCTGATGATATAGATCTAGTGACTGAGATGGTTAAAACATTGTTATTTTCATTATTTGAGCACCTCAATTTGTAAGCCAATACTTCTGTTTCATGTTGTCACAATCTGTTTGGCATTTTGTCAAAGTGACTGAGTTTAATAGTTAACTTTATTCGTTTTAGATATATATTACTTGTAAATCTGAAAATATGTACCAAAACAAGATTTGGTTAGCTGTTACAAAAATGTTTGACCATATGTCATAAAATTTGTGATGTATTGGCACAATTTCTTTAAATTGTTTATTAAAGTTGTGATTTTAACTAGTAAAAATTTGTGACTATGTGTCACAATTTTGTTACTCGAAAGAGTGTCAAAATGGTTGTGATTTGGTTAGCAGTTACAAAAATATTTGACCATATGTCATAAATTTGTAATGCATCCACACAGTTTCTTTAAATTATTTATTAAGGTTGTGATTTTAACTAGTAGGAATTTGTGACAATGTGACATAATTTTGTTACTCGAAGACACATTTTATGACTAATAGTCATACTATATTTTACATCGTTATGAATATTGTGAACTCCTGTTACATAATATATTGGCTAAATTGGATGATAATAACGTCTATAATAGGACGGGGACAACGGATATTTTGGCTTCTAATGGAGCAACCTACGCCAGTTTGTCAAAAATTGTGTCTGAGGCTCTTGAATTGAGATATGAATACCATACCATAGAGGTAGAATATATTATTTATGTGAAACTTGCTCCTATTAAGATTGTAAATGACCGTTTTGTAAAAGTTTAAATAGAGCTAAAGAAGAATGAAGTAAACAAGAGCAAGTATCCACTTTTTATAAATTTGTTATGAGAAGAAACAAAAGATCGAGAACATGACAATTGATTCATTTAATCAGAGGTTGACATGTATTACGCAAATAATAAACTAGTAAGTTTCAGGTCAATCGGCACTACGAGAAATAGGCAAATGTCGTCGCTATAAACCTATTTTGTCGTCGCTATAGGTTCGTCGCTATAAATCCCTGTAGTTGTTGTTATAAGTGATCATCTACAGCAACAACAAATGTCGTCGCGGTAGAATATTTTAAATTTTAAACATAAAAATAACTACACCTATAGCGACGCTATAGAGGCATCTATTTTAAAAAAAATATATTTAATTTAATAAATTTAAATTAAGTTTTTACTTATCAATTTTAAATAATAAAAATACATTCAAATTAAAAAAATCTACAAATAACAATTTAACATATCAAAATACCAAACTTTTCATATATTCGCCTTAAACAAAAATTTAACATATTCAATACTAATTTGCACAAATGTCAAACTTTTAACTGATATACATATATATATGTATATATATAGAGGAATGCTAGCAATACTCTCCTTTACACTCTCCTAATCTCACTGCTTGACACGTGGATTCCACTATGATTTGTTGCATTATGAAAATATTAAACTGGATAGTAGAATTCACGTGTCAGACGGTGAGACTGGAGAGTGTAAAGGAGAGTAAGAAAGAGAGTACATTTAGTATTTCTCTATATATATACAGGGCACCAATCTAGTAGGTTTTTTTTTTATAACCTATGATATCGTTTTGGCCAATTAAAATTTACCATGCACATTTTTTATATTAAAAAATAAGAAAGAGAAATAGCATTAATGATGCACGTCTTTTCATGCACATCATTATAGCCGTTTGATCAATACTGAATTGGCAACCATATATATATGTATATATATATATATAACCTATTCAACATTTTTTTTCTTTTGAAAACATACTTGCCTAAACTAACATTTTTTTAACTAAACCCAGATAAAAATTAATTTGTACTTTTAAATAAAAACATAGTTTAATAATTATTAAATTCACCTAAGATGAACGTAATAAACATATTTTCAAAAAATGATAAGGAAAAGCAAAAAAAGTCTAAAACACCCAGTCAATTATAGAAGATTGATGGATGAGAGAGAATGTGATTCGAGAAACAAAGTGAGAGATAATGGGGTTTGGAAAAAGGAGAGGAAGTGAGAAAGTGATCGGATGGAGAAAAACAGAGAAAACTCAAATTTTATTTCTACAGAGTCTATAATTATAGTTATAGCTAAGAAAAATCATCGCTATAGACTAACAAAATTTAAGGCAGCCAAATTCTGGCACCCAAAATTTCGTTTAAAACCTATAGCGATGAAAAATATCATCGCTATAGGCTAAATAAATATTTTTATTTTATTTTTTGAATATTAATGCTCTTTACAGTTTTTAAAAATATGAAATTTATTTAAAGTTATCTATAGCGACGATATTTGTCATCACTATAGATGTTTTGTCCCAATAAGTTACCTTCAAGCATCTAAGGTGATAACAATTTTTTGTCGTCGTTTTAGTTTCCATCTATACCGACGACATCTTGTCGTTACTATAGATGTCATCAGTATAGGAGAGTTTCATGTAGTGCCGTTTAACTCAAAAATATCAAGCATAAAAACGTTTAATTAAATGTGTCACGACCCAAAATTTAAGCCGGTAGCATAAGGAGAATTTTCCAAGTGGAAATCTATAACTTTCAGTTTAGAAAACATTAGGAAAGTTTCTGTTTTTAGGTTCTAAAAAAATGATAGTCTATTTGAAAAACAACAACTTTGTACAAGTTTATAAAATCACCCAAAAGTAAAATTTAACAGCTTAAAGTCACCCATTAAGTATTAATATTAAAAATCATATACTTAGAAGTTTAAATGTCTATTTACAGTTTTCAAAAATAAAAGTCCTCATATATACACAAAGTTTTTGATTATGAATAAAACATTCTCATGCATACACTTGTCAACATTATTAAATATGGCTAAATAATTAATAAGGAAGACGAAAAGAAACAACAAAGTGGAACGAACACAGGAGAATAGGCAAGTGTGCAAGATTAATGACCTAAGCAACTCTATTAGCCAAATGAACGTCTATCAAAATCATGTAAACATAGAATGGAAAGTAAGGAGTGATAATGTGAATGCTCAATAGGAATTCAATTATTATTTTTATATAGATGTGATTTAATAAACATGCATAATTCAAAATGTTTTATGAAAACCAAAATTTTCATATATGTAATTGAGAAATCATGATCATTTACGTATTCATATATGTTAAAATGTAACCAAAACTACATAATTGTACATATCACAAACTAATCAATGAAGATAAGTGATTTTTCATCCTCTCATAATGGACCTGCAATTACTCTTACCAAAGGTACACATCATCTTGATACTACCTAGTGGTGCATCAGCTAAATCATGTGTAGGTTCCTAGGTCTTTCACTTAGTGGTGCATCAACTTGCTATCAACCCAAACTACTGTGATGCAAAAATGATCTCAAATGTGATCTTATAATATGTACAACATGTTTAATAATTAATTTAAAATAACTATGAACAATAATAATATGATATAAATTAAAATCATGCTTTAAATTCCATTTAGAATTGTTATGGGATTTATAGAAAATTAGGTAGCATATATATAACGGTTGTTTTTTTCCATAACCGAAATTTTAAACTTGTAATAAAAACATATAATCTAATCCCAAAACAATCATATACAGTTCAATAATCCACGAATCCATTAAATATCCATTCAAATTAATTTAGTTCAAAATTATCCAAACTTTTCCAAAATAGGTCATTATGCACAATTTGAATACAACCATGAAAACCAAATAATTGAACTAAATTGATGTTACTAGTGACTATGAAAACCTAGTGTGCACCAGTAACTATGCCTAGTTACCGGTGTTCATGGTACCCCTCGTTGGTTGATTTGAATACTTAGTTTAGTGTTTCGATAACCTAATTCGCTTGTTTGGGAGGTTACTTTCCCAAAGGAGCCTTAAATGGTAGAACTAACATCATGACCGTGTACATAGCACCCAAATTAGCTAGAATAACTATTAAGCTTGTCCAATTCAGGTCGAGACAAAACTCGACTCTCGGCATGTAAAACGAGGTAAAAATACGAGCTTGTCACTTTGGATTCTATGCTCGCTGTGAAATATATCAATATTATGTAATACTAAAACTTGTTTCTCAACATCGCTGTGTCCAAATATGACATTAGAATTTCATTTTGACAAACTGAGCAAATTTCACAATCTGAACCTAACGCACAAAACATCCAAATTGTCCAAAAACTCACTGGAGATGAATCGACCCAAATTAAGGGTTAAGGTACATCGGGTTTGGCTTATAGGGAGTGTAATGGCCAACTGTGGTGGCGAACGGTAGACTTTTGGCCATAACAAAAATGATGTTCCTTTCGTAGTGGTCGGTCTCTGTCCACAAGGTGCAATAGGCAGTGAGACCACCTGGGTCTTACTTGTCGACCAATGGCAGAGGAAGCGGGTGGGTGCATCTGGTTAGAAACTGGTTCGATGGCCGAATTTTGGGAGCGATAGAGAGGTGCCGAGAAGGGAAGAAGAACGAGGAAGGAAGGGAAAAGATAAAGGGAATTTAGGTTTTAGGTTAAGCGGGCCACATGTTGCCCCTCTATCCGGTCAAAAAACTTCTTAAAATTATACTTTGGCTCGCCCTTTTCAACTTTTCTTTCATCCAAGCCCTTAAATATTACCCTTTAATCCTAAGTTTTCATGAAACTTTTCACTTAAGCCTAATTTGGAATTTAACTCAATTTTGTCCAATTTTAATCCGAATTTGCTAGATTACTATAATATCCCCATGTGAAATTCGAGGTTTTCACATCCTCTCCTCTTTAAAAGTAGCATATAAAGGTCAATGAAAAAGAACGAATGGTTGAATACATTTTTAGGGAACAAAAAAAGTCTGATTGAGTTTTATGATTCACGAGTTGTTTATCCATCGTTCTTTTAAAAAACGGAACAGAGTTTCATTGGGATTGTTAGGATGCATTATTTGTAGTTTGTTCTTATCTCTAATTATATGGTAGAAGTAAGATAGTCTCTAGTTTCATTTCTGATATGAGAGTGAAAATTATTTATTGTAGTAATTTAATATCCTTGCACATGTGAATTAATAATTGAGGTTTTATAGATCTTTTATTTTATAATGATGCCTATTTTGTATAAATGTTAGTAAATAGTTATTCACTTATAGATATCAAGTGGGTTTTGACCAGTTTTATTATATCTAAATATTTTCGCTATTAATTCAAATTGATGCAAATAGTCATCGACTCTTTGTTATGCTACTTTTGTGGAAGTTCAGCAGAGAGGCAAAAGTTTTCTGGCCCAAGTTTTAGTTGTATGTCCTACATCTTTTGGTTGGAATGGTAAATAATATTGCTTTGGTTTGTGTGTATGCACCTGCATATTCACATCGGACTACTATGGGTATCAAGTTCATATGAAGTACTTAAAAAAAAAATGTTAATATGCTTAGTGTATGTTAAAAAAGAAATTATTAATATATTTTTTTAATAGCTTCTTTGCAAAATATCCGTAATTGTACAATAAACTCTAGCTTGGTCATTTTATATTTCTCCAGCAATTCAGCTAAATAATTTATCAAATATATTAATATAATTTTTTCCAGTCACATCCCATTTTAAAATTATATTTTACTAAACACTAATTACTTTATATTACAGTGAATTTTTTCCTCACTACAACTAAAAGTATTTTTTTCTAAATCTACAATAATCTCTATCAAAACTGGCCATGCCTTTGCCAAACTTCTCTTTCTAGAAGAACCATGAATCGGTGAATCATGTATGGTACAACTCAGTCTCAACTCTTTTATCACAATTATTTTTTTCCTTCGAAATAAAGCGCTTTTTTTTTTTTTCTTTTTCCGGAGTTGAACTTAAGAAGTGGCAGCACGTAGTTTTACGATTACCATGTAACAGAGTTAAAGAATTCGTCAAAATCCTCCAAAATATTCCCGAAAATCACCAAAGTGAAAAGTTGATTTTTGCAAAGTCTCTTTCTTTTCTCTTTTTGGAATTATAATTTCAAAACAGCAGTTGTAACAAAGAGGCATAGCATTAGCAACATTCCGGTAAAGAAAACAAAATAATAATAATAATAATAATAATAATTTGGGATCAAACAATCAAAAAAGGATTGCAGTGTTGAGGGAAAACCAAAGAACGACTTTTTATTATTACATGCCACAACACAACAGAAGCCTTCTGAGATAACATCCACCACCAAAGTGTCTTACAGAGAATCTAGCAAGTTCCATGGACAAACAGAACACATACAATTCCAGTAGGAAACAAAGAAACAAATTACAAGAAAAAGCAGCTTCTTCAAACTAGTAAACATTAACATGTTGCCCTTCATCTTTCTCTATTCTATTCCCCACCACTTCCTCACTTCCACAATAAATTCATGGACCTTCTTCTCGTCAGCAAGAGAGTTGGCAACGCTCTCCCTCTGCAGGCACCTCTTGGCCCAGGCAATGAGCTTGGGGCACTCGGCTTCGATGTTGAAGTTGCCAAAGGTCTCATAGGCATAAAACCAGCTGTAGAATCCCACAAAGGCAACATCTACATATCCAAAGCTGTCTCCGCCGAAGTATGGCTTGTCTCCAAGCTCTGCTTTCAACACCTTCAAGATTTCGAAGAGTTCCTTCTTGCCTGCCTGTCGCTCTTCTCCATTTGTGGCCCATATCTTTTTCCCACCATCATACACCTGCATTTTAGTGGCACCAGAGTTATCAATTAATGTAACTCTTTTTAGTCTATTAAGTAAGTAGTTTCAATTAATTCTATTATAGTTTTCTGTTGGGAGGTGATTATTTTTCACGATTTACCAATATAGATATCATTTAATTTTAGCTTTTGAAACACTAACTATTAAAAAAAGAAAAAAAAAATCCTCAAAAATACATAAGATATAAGATAGGACAAATGTAAGCTCCACCCGCATTGATAAACAAATCTCTCATGATTCTACTACTAGAGATTTGAAAACCGGTACTCAATTGACCAAACATATTCGAGGAATGCTAGTAACACTCTCTTTTATACTCTATTTTGTACTCTCTCAGTTTTATTGTTTGACACGTGAATTCCACTATAGTTTATTGTATTATTAAAATATTAAACAGAATAGTAAAATCTACGTGTCAAACTGTGAGACTGGAGAATGTAAAAAAGAGTAAGAAAGAGAGTATGTTTAGCATTCCTCGACGTATTTCTATACGCATTTCATTTATTATCGCAACCATTCCAGTTGAATTTGAAATATTAAATCGTCAATGGTCAACACTAGAAATAAAACCAAACCTAATAAGAATAATGCTATGGGGCACCAGTGGTGCCCAGTGTAACGTGCCGCAGGAAGGCTCGTCCATGATCAGAGTAAGCCTAGGAAACTAGCCATGTGGTTTTGCCCATGGGAGTTTGCCTACGGTCACTTATATGGAGTTTCAGGACATAGTGGGAATTTTCTTTATTGTTCGGGACATAGTTAGAATTTCGTAACTTGTTCTTCTTATATCCGATAATTTTTCCGGTCGTGGGGACCCGATCTCCTCGATGAGAGGATCACAGATATGCAATCGTTTTGTTGATATCCTGAAGAAAAGTATTTATTAGGCCATATGCTTTCTAGGCGAAAATCATGTTTCCTTGGGAAAATAGGCTAAAAGCTCAAAATACTTTTTAGGGGGGTTGCATGATGTTGGCTCTCCACCACCCCCGGCCACGGTAGGCACCGTTAGCTAAGTGAGCTACCTACTAGCACATGGAGAGTGCTTGTAGGGGCGGGCACTAGGGAACCACGAGGGGATCCTTGGTGTCTCCACGAGGAGGAGAGACTTGTGGACAGTACCGGCCACCTGGTATTGCGCATTGTCTCCGCATGGGAGGTTCAGTAGTGCGTTCGATTTGCGGCACGCTATGCCGTAAGCGCGGTTTGTGGGCTGGGCTTCCTAGAAGATGCGTGGGGCTCCTAAACCACGTATACCTCAACATGAGATGGTCACAGGAAAGCCACTCATGGGGAGACCGAGGATGCATGATGCGCCAAGACCATGCATACCTCAACACAAATTGGCCTCAGGCAAGCCACTTGTGGAGGGGGACTATTAGAGGATGGGTGGGATGCTAAGACCACGCATGCCTCAACACATGTTGATTACAGGTATACCTCACGTGGGCCTCGGCAGTAAGTGTGCCGACTTGGTCTCGGCATCTAGTGACATATGCCACCAAGGTGGGAACACTCTTGGGTGAGGGAGCATGTGGCGTGAACCTCGTTGGCACGTTAGAAACATACGAACGGGGCGAGTGGCTCGGCGAAGGCCGTGGCACATGGAAGCTATCGTAGTTGCTTCCGCGCAAGACTCGCGGGGAGTCATTCTTATGGGCATGTGGCTTGGAACATGCACACTTTGAGGTGCGAACAAGTGACCCATGATACACGGATAGGCGGAAGGCTGACCGGGACTTAGAAAGTCTCGGTGCCGTACGGTCATTATTGGCATTGAAAATTCCGGACCGTGACACCCAGCACCACAATGATGTGTCAGTTTGTCACTGGCTAATTATAATTATAATTCAAGTGGAGCTCATGTGGAACCCAGTTTATTAATTAAATCATCCAGTGATAGACAGACATGTCATTGTGGTGCTGGACACCACTGGTGCCTTATAGCATTGCTCACCTAATAATCATAAATTACTTATATTCTTTAAACATTTATTAAGATATAGAAGAAATAAATGGACTCAATTGTGAAATTAATAAACAAATATTACAACAAAATCATCACAACAGGCTTTGACCATCTTCCATTTACAAAATTAGTATCAAATCAGAATAAAAAAAATTTCTACTTGCACAGGATGCCTATTGGAAAAATAATCATCAAATAAAATAGCTCTATCATTTTTCCTTAAAATCAAAACCTAATAAACCCCGGTCCAGAAGACCAAACCAAAATACCCACTAAATCATCAAAACTTCAAAATAGGGAAAAAAAAAAAGAAAAAAAAAATCTATGAAAAAAAGGGTTGTGAGTACTAGTGAGAGTTACCTTCTTGTCAATGAAGATAAAAATCTGTCAATGAAGACACTCTCTCCTGGGCCATAGTCTATTTCAAAACGTTGACGTTTTAATGAAATAAAAACTAAAGGTGGCAATTTAGGTCACAACATGATAACACGACTCGAAAACGACACGAAGTTAGCGGGTTTGGGTTTGTCTTAAACAGGTACAGGTCAAAACAGGTTAAATCCGATTAAACACGATTAAATAATAGGTCATTAGCATGTTAACCTGTTAAACCCGAAATTGACCTGTTTAACACGATTAAATTTTTTGAGACATTATATTATCTTGTGTGTACCAAGACTTAAAATTTCCCTTTTATGTTTTATGTACTAAAACTTAAAAGTTTTATTTTGGTTTTAAACTTTGGATTGTGTGTTATATTTATTTGATTATGGTTGCTTGGTTATACTAGAAATATAAAATAAGTTAATAGATTATATCAAGTTATATTGAAAATGTGAAATAGGTTAACATGTTAAAATTAATAGGTTAATAATGTCAAGTTGAACCAAATACAACATATTTAACATTAACATGTTAAATTGAGTTCAATTAACGGGTTAATAGTATACAGGTTAGCAGATCATGTTACGTTGGATACGATCTGAATACGACCTATTTAAATAACGTGTTAAATGTGTCGCTCACAGGTTAACCTATTTATTTAGCATGTCGGGTGTGGGTTTACAAATCATGACACGAATAATAAACGTGTCGGATTTGGATTTGGTAATTGCTCGTTATATATATGCCTCGACACGATACGAATATAACACGACAACACGAATTGCCACCCCTAATAAAAACTAAACAAAGAAACTAGCCAAAACGACAATTTCCAAATAAAAGTGACAGCACCTAATTAAATGTAGTCAACGACAGGTCGTTGACTAGGACCTCATATCCCCTGCATCACGTTCATACCATCCTTAATTTTTTTTTGTCCTTTTAAAACTGTTCATTGGTCGTTTTCTGCTTTGTATTTATATTTGGTTTTTTTTTCTTTTTATTTTTTTTTATCATCGTCCTTTCATTTTTGAGCCTGATATTTACTGTTTTACTCTTTCTTTTCTTATAATATAACACGACACGAATATAACACGACAACACGAATTGCCACCCCTAATAAAAACTAAACAAAGAAACTAGCCAAAACGACAATTCCCAAATAAGAGTGACAGCATCTAATTAAATGTAGTCAACGACAGGTCGTTGAGTAGGACCTCATATCCCCTGCATCACGTTCATACCATCGTTAATTTTTTTTTGTCCTTTTTAAAACTGTTCATTGGTCGTTTTCTGCTTTGTATTTATATTTGGTTTTTTTTTCTTTTATTTTTTTTTATCATTGTCCTTTCATTTTTGAGCTTGATATTTACTGTTTTACTCTTTCTTTTCTTATAATTACTATCTATTACTATCTACTTCCCTTACCGAAAATTAGGCTTATTGCTTTATTAGCTCTCATCGTCACAAACCACCTATTTTCCGTGAGGACCGTGACCAAAGAAAATCAACGAAGGTTTAGTCATTGGATCGTTGCACCAGCACTCAACCAATAACCATTAATAGGTTCTCGTTTTCATCCATCAGAGATAGGCCAAAACGAAAGTTATCTTCAGTAATTTGTTCTCTGTAGACGATTTTTCTTTTAAAGAAAAAAAAATTGAAATATGACTCTCGATTTTATTTTTAGGGACTTTGAGTTGTTTTTAATATTTAAATTTAGGATAATATGAAATTTACTGTCCATTGAAGTCACATGTATGTTGGATTTTTGCTTCATCGTTTGATGATTTTAAGAAAAAATCTTCTATTTCAGTTTGAATTAGGTTCGGTAATAATTAATGTGTCAGTTGGAGCTATTGTCCAATTATCTCACAAATATTTTAGATTCAATGTGAATAACATGGACAAAAGATTAGGCAAATAAAATCTCATTTCGTTCTAGTTTGTACCATACAAGCTAGAAATATATATATATATTATTTTCTATTCTTCCTCTTGTACTAACTAAACACAATAATAAGAAAGTGCTCCCTTTCCTTTTAATTTTGCTCAGATATAAAATTATGTACCTCTTCCTCGTTCATTTTTCCCATCCCTCTGGTCAAACATAAACCCAAAAAAAGTAAACTTTCGTTGGTGTAGACTGTAGAGGCGTTATTTAAACGCCAATCACGATCTTAGCCGAAAATGATCCAACCTTTCATTTCAAAATTCACTTTGGCGCTTTTTCAAAAATTGATAAATTTGACTGGGAACTTAGCCGAAAATGATCCAACCAGGGGTCATGCAACCTAAAATCATTCCATATTAAAACACTACAAGAAAAGGCGCCTATGGCGGCGACAAATGTCGTCATTATAGTGGAAAAAGCCGTCGCTATAGATCTATAGCGACGACATTGTCGTCGTTAATTTGTCGTCGGTATAGAACTATATACCGACGACAACTGTGTCGTCAGCATAGTTAACTATAGGGACGACAATGTCGTCGCTAAAACGTCGTCGTAGGATGACTCAAAAACGACGATAGTGGTCGTCGTTATGTTGTAGCGACGACAGTAGTCGTCGCTAGAGGTATATATTTTTTAAAATATAAATACTTATAGCGATAGGTTTAATTTTTTAAAATATAAATATGTTTAGCGACGACAAAGTGTCATCGCTATAGGTTTTATTTTTTAAAAAATGTATATTTAAATATATGTATAGTGGCGACATAATAACGACGACATTGTCGTCGCTATAGATTAATATTTTTTTTCATATAATTAAATTCTTAAAGTTAGAAATAAAAATATAAAAAAAAATATAAATAAATATAAAATATCTGAAACATAAAATATAATTTTAAATTAAAATTTAGAATAATTTCATAAAAGAATAATGTCATAAAAAAAATACACATTATAATTCCATAACAAACATACACATTAAACACAATTTAATAAAAGTACTGAACAAGAAAAAATTTGAGGTCTCTAGGTAGCTAACTATCCAAGTCGGTGTCATCCTCATCTGCGTTGTCTTGGGGGTCGGAAGTCGGCGGAGGAGGTTTAGATCGGAATCTCGGAGGCAATGTAGGTGGTGGGGGCATCGGAAGAATATCAGGAGCAGCAGGCGGTTGGATTGACATATGGAATCCTGGAACCAATCTCGCCAATGCGCTAGACATGTAACGCAGTTGTTCGTTGAAGTACTGCCTCTCTGCATCACGTTGTGCCAGGAGAACTGATTCACGCTGGTGGGCAGCAGCCAAATAACTCTGTGTCTGGCTAAAAAAGTCTCGCAACTCAGAGTCGGGCACAGGAGGATCCCGTGGTGGAGAAGCTGCTGTAGAAGAAGTGCTAGCAGCTCCCTTGAGTTTCGGACCAACTCCTCTCCTATACCCTCTCCTAACACCAAGCACCTCGTCAGCAATAAATGTCTCATCAATACGAGGTGGTGCAGACTGTATCGACGAACTGGAGGCAGATGAAGATGCCTGCGATTGCAACTGAGTCGTGCGAATCTCAACCATCTTATGCTAAAAATAGTTAGAAAAAAGTTAGTAAAAAAAAATATAATTAGTAGACAATAAATGAATACAAATAATTTATAGGTTACTCACATAATTTATAGGCTCTTGAATAAATAGACCTATGAAGTCATCTATCACATTTACCATCTCATCTACTACAACATTACCTCCATGCAGGTCATTTTGCGGAATATCCACATCATCAACTTCTCCATGAAATGTCCAAGTGGTATATTCTACATCGAATCCATGAGTTATTATATGCGTCTTCACCACATCAAGTGTCTTATGCAACACATTGCGACATTCCTTACATGGACAATGAATTTTGCCTTGGTCATTCACAAAACTTTTTGCCTTATCAAGAAATGTCATTGCACCATTCCAATATTCCTTAGAAAAGCGGTTCCTCAAAAGAATCCAACTCTTCTCAACTGACATATTTTAGCAGTACTTGCTGTTTGATGTCAGAACGAGTTAGAAAATATTGTCAAAAATTATATGCATGATTATAATATATCCTAAATCCACCTATCCACCTTATCACTCCACTTCTAAAGGGTAAGGTCCTATCCCATTCAAGATTATTTTGTTATATGGTTCATCATTCACTCAAATATTGTTCCGTTCAGGCCGAAATTCCGGCAGCATTTCCCCACAGTTCCCCTAAGTGTGGTACATATATGTACACACCCGGAGAACACAAGGAGATACCATCAAAAATTGACGAAAGAACAATATTTATAAGTGAACGACAACACATAACGTGTAATCCCAAACTGTCCAAACGGGACAATTCAAGAATCGATATCGAGATGCATAATCTCTCATCAACTCCTGAACGGGTCTATGCTTATTTCTTTTTGGACTAAAATAATGCATGCATGTATTAAAGTCACTATGTCAACAAATAAATATACACATTATAACTGTGAAAACAACTTGTGTCCTGACATGTCAACTCGTTTGGAATGGTCTTGATCATCACAATTGAATAACTCTAACTGTTATGATCAAGAACATACCAAACCAGTTTACGTGTCCTGACCATTCTAGTGTTCATGATTTAAGGGCATTTTGGGTATTTTTGACTCAATTTTTATTTTGTACATATTTTATTACTTTTTTTGTATTGTATTAGTCTAAGGGCATTTTGGGTATTTTATGAATTATATTCATATTTTATTATATTTTTTAATTTTATGTGTTTTTTATTTACTCTAAAACTATTTTGAGTTTTTCATTACTCTATGGGCATTTTGGGTATTTTTGACTCAATTTTCATTTTTTACATATTTTATTACTTTTTTTGTATTGTATTAGTCTAAGGGCATTTTGGGTATTTTATGAATTATATTCATATTTTATTATATTTTTAAATTTTATGTGTTTTTTATTTACTCTAAAACCATTTTGAGCTTTTCATTACTCTAGGGGCATTTTGGGTATTTTTGACTCAATTTTTATTTTTGTACATATTTTATTACTTTTTTTGTATTTCATTAGTCTAAGGGCATTTTGGGTATTTTATGAATTATATTCATATTTTATTATATTTTTTAATTTTATGTGTTTTTTATTTACTCTAAAACCATTTTGAGTTTTTCATTACTCTAGGGGCATTTTGGGTATTTTTGACTCAATTTTTATTTTTTACATATTTTATTACTTTTTTTGTATTGTATTAGTCTAAGGGCATTTTGGGTATTTTATGAATTAAATTTTTATTTTTGCATATCATAAAATATTATGACTATTTTATTATTGTAGGGGTATTTTGGATATTTCGTGTATTATATGTGTATTTTTGGGTTTTTTTAATTGTCTGAATTAAATTATTATCTTTGGGTATAGACTATTACCTTTTACTTATTTTTTGTAATATTATTGTTATTATTATACCTCATTAAATTAAATTAAATTAATAATTTATTTAATTATTCATATTATCATTTATTAATTTTTATCATATTTTTCATTATTAGATCATATTTCTAATTAAATTACAAAATATAATCTAATCTAATCTAATCTAATTTCATCATTTATCAATAAATTAAATCACTAATCTAACATTCATATTAATCAAATTTTATTATTTCTAATCTAATCTAACATAAATCTAAATTTAAATACACAACATAGACCAAAAATTATATTACTTACAATTATAATTTTTTCATATCATTTTCACACAACCATTAATCTCACATATTCAATTTAACCACAAACCAACATAATCTAAAAAATATTTTAATATAACAAAATAAATCCAACAATATTCTTAAAAATAAAATAATCTCACCATATCACAAATCCAAAATAATCCTACATTATCTAACAAAATCACAAATCTAATATAGAAAAATCATATTACACAATTTAAATAAAATAAACTAACTTATTATTTTTAACTAATCATATATATCCAAAATTTAATAATAATCTAACCCATTTATTTTCAACTATTGTATAAAACTAACATATTATTAACAATTAGATTTAACAAAACTAACAAAACCCTAATCTAACAAACATATTCACATTTTTTATATTTTTAATAATTAATTCACAAAATAGTTTTAATAGTGTAAAAAAAATTAAAAAAAAAAACTGACCGGCAAGAGAGATGGCGGCGTCGGAGGAGGTTGACGGCGCCAAAAACTGAGAGAGATAGAGAGAGAGAGAGTTAGAGAGAGAGAGAGAGAGAGTTAGAGAGAGAGAGAGAGAGAGAGAGAAAACAAGAGAAATATAGAGAGAGAGAGATATCAATACCTTCAGATAGAGAGAGAAAACGCCGAGTAAGAGAGCCGGCGGGTTGGGGAGAGAGAGAGAGGAGAAA
Source organism: Trema orientale (assembly GCA_002914845.1). NCBI lineage: Eukaryota > Viridiplantae > Streptophyta > Magnoliopsida > Rosales > Cannabaceae > Trema > Trema orientale. The sequence goes on from JXTC01000630.1 coordinate 49,562, forward strand.
GAGAGAGAGAGAAAAACGTTTTCGTCCAAAAATGGCCGAAGAAGACGATCTGGAAGTTTTTATTATGCAAGTCGCCGCTATATATGTAAAATGTCCACTGCAAGAATCATCACCTTTGCGGACGCATTCAAGCGTCGGTAAAGGTGCAAAAAATGCATCGCCAAATGTTAATGAGCTTTAGCGACGCAAAATTTCGTCGGCAACGAGCATCGACAAAACTTTGTCGGCAAAGGGATATTCCTGACGCAATACTTCACTCCGTCGCAAAAGATACTTTTTGCTGACGCATTAGAAGGGGTCGGAGAAGGTCTAGCGTCGGGAAAAAACTGATCAAATTTCAAAATTTGCACAATCTTTTCCCGACAAGTTACACATGGTGCGTCGGCAAAGCTTTAGATTAACTCGACCTTTCCCGACGAGAAAGAGCGTCGGCAAATGTCCGTCTTGGTTGTGACATTTACCGACGCATTTTGCAGACACGTCGCCAAAAAATACCATAATAAAAAATGTATTGCCATTTAATGCAGCAGGCATACAAAAAATGTATTGCCATTTAATGCAGCACGCATACCATAATGCAGTACTCCATCCTGACATCAGGGCATATGCTGGGTAGTCGTTGATGGTCCACATTAATGCAGCACGCATACGAAATGTATTGCCATTTACTGCATCTCGAGTTTGTATACCATTCACCCATAGTTCTTGTAGCTCGTCAATAAGAGGCCTCATAAAGACGTCTACGTCTTTTCCAGGAGCCGTTGGACCAGGAATTAGAAGAGATAGCATCATAGACTCCGATTTCATACACTTCCAAGGTGGCAAGTTATACGGAATAAGTATAACTGGCCACATGGAATATGCATTGCTCATACTCCCGAAAGGGTTAAAGCCATCGGTCGCCAATCCCAACCGGACATTTTTAGGATCAGAGGCGAATGAAGGATACTTTCGATCAAACTCTTTCCAAGCAACACCATCTGCAGGGTGTCTCAACACACCTTCTTCCTTTGGCCTCTCTGAATCATGCCATCTCATGTCCTTCACAGTATGTCGAGAACTATATAACCTCTTCAATCGAGGCATTAGAGGGAAATAACACAACACCTTTCTAGGCACTTTTTTCCCCAATTCCCAACGGCTTTCACCACACACTGGACAATGATCTAACTCTGAATTTTCCTTCCAAAATAATGCACAGTCATACTTACAAACATGAATTGATTCATACCCAAGACCAATATCACGCAATTTTGTCTTCGCCTCGTAGTGGGGCGCAGGTAAATTTGTTCCATCTGGAAAGGCTTCAATCAACAGTTTCAGTAACATATCAAACGATTTATTACTCCACTTGTTAAGTACTTTTAAATGCATTAACTTTACTAAAAAATTTAGGGCTGAGAACTTGGTACACCCAGGATACAACTCTTTCTCCATCTCCATAAATAAACCGCTAAACTTGTCTGATTGTTGATCGCTCTCAATTTCAGGAACGTCATCCAATTCTTGGTCAATTCCATGACTTGTTTCAGTGATTCTAGCAATATCGGCCACGAGATCTTGCATCTCATCACCTTGCCCATCGTTTTCATCCTCAATAGGATCATGGGCAGTAGGGAATGACTCTCCATGATATGACCATACAGTATATGATGGTTGTATGCCCTTCTCAATTAGATGATGTTCCACTGTTAGTGGATCTTGAAATTTCCCATTTAAGCACACCATACATGGACATCTTACTTTCCCTTCAGAGTTGACGTACTGTTTCGCCCTTTCGGCAAATGCCTTAGCACCTCTTCGAAATTGAGTTGACAAACGGCTCTTAATGCTCATCCAACTCTTGTCTGCATTCATCTTATCTTAAACATATTCGACATAAACATTGAACGTGAGAGCGAGTACGATGCATATATGAAACTGCTTCTATTTGCATGTGTTCTAAATACGCCTTATCACTCCATTTCTAAAGGGTAAGGCCCTATCCCATTCAGAATTACTTTGTTATGTAGTTCATCATTCACTCAAACATTGTTCCGTCTACGTCAAAATTTCGGCAGCATCTCCCCACAATTCCCCTAAGTGTGCTACATATATGTACACACCTGGAGAACACAGGGAGATACTATCGAAACTTGACCAGAAAACAATGTTTATAAGTGAATAATAAAACATAACGTGTAATCCCGAACTGTCCAAACGGGACAATCTAAGAATCGATATTGAGATGCATAATCTCTCACCAACTCCTGAACGGGTCTAAGGTAATTTCTTTTATGACTAAAATAATGCATGTATGTATTAAAGTCACTATGTGTACAAATGTACACATTATGACTACAACCTCTAACCTAATTGTATGATGATCACAATTGTATAACCTAATTGTGATGATCAAGAACATCCCAAACCAGTTCAAGTGTCATGACCATTCTCGTGTTTACGTACTCTAAGGGTATTTTGGGTATTTCTTATGTTCCAAGGATATTCTTGGTAATTTTCGTATCATAGGGTTACTTTTAGTAATTTTATCACTAATAGG
>JXTC01000630.1:52298-80292 GCA_002914845.1 Trema orientale
TATGTGAACTAGGAGTAATTTCGTAATATTATTACTAATACATGTATTTTCTGTATGTTCTGTGTAGTTGATGTATTTTTGGTATTTCTTTTCATATTCAAGGGGTATTTTCGGTATTTCATATGCTCTAAGGGTATTTTGGGTATTTCTTATATTCCAAGGATAGTATCCGTACTTTCTGTGTTATGGGAGTATTTTTTAATTTTAAGACTAATAGGAGTATTTTCGGTATTTTATGTTATGTAAGGGTATTTTTGGGTATTTCTTGTGTTCTAAGTACATTCCCCGTACTTTATGTGTTATAGGAGTATTTTAGTAATTCAATTGGCCATAGGGGTATTTCAGATATTTTATTCCTTCCAATATGTATTGATTTAATACTTAATAATTATTCACATAACTATTATTTTAATTACAATTATTATTTATACGTATTATTAATTACTTAATTAAATGCTCTTCGTAAAAATTTAGGTGCCAAAAAAAAAAGGAGAACTTGTACCGCTTCTAGAGGACCCTAACCACTAGGATCCTCAAGAAGACGGTACAAGTTCCCCATTTTTTTTGGTGTTCAACATTTTATTACTCATTTAAGTGCACTAAAATGTTGAACACATTTTTTCCAAAGATTATTTTTAATGACATGCACACACGGCACCAAGTACCAAGAGATGTACACACTCGACACTTGGTACCATGTGTGTGCATAGTGCACACACGGCACCTAGTACCAAGTGTATGCATATATGTGCACATACGACACTTAGTACCAAGTGTGTGCACATCATCACCTATACATAAAAAAAAAAGGTTCAAAAAATTTTACAAACTAAATCACATAATTATAACATATATGAACGATACAAATGTGGAACTAAAAAATTAAATACTAAAGCAAAATTTACAATCACCAAATACATAAAAAAGCTATGAATCAATAGCAAATACACAACTTTGTCCCCAAATATTTTAAAACTCTATTTACACAGCAAGTAACTTTAAAAAGAAGAAAAATTTCAGACCACAAAATCAAACAAATATAAGCACAAAATTTTAGTACTATAAAAATAGAGGAATAATCAAACAGAGCGGTAACCAAAAACCCACAGCCTCAAAATCAAACCCATAATCACAAGAGAGCAATATCAATAGTAATCACAACTCGATAGAGCTATATAACTATATATATCCAATATTTTAGGTGAATTCGAGAAACAAATAATTAGGAGAGACAAGTAAGCTAACTAATAAGAAAGATTCTTGTTCCACTAGGCTTCTTAGTGGTCACTTTTTATCATCTATGGTTGTGACATAAGGTCCATACTCAACCTGAGACTACCATCATCGGAATCAATGCCAGAGTTAAAAGAAAAAGATAGAGAAAGGAGGAACAAAGCTAGGGTTGGGTTAGAAAAACGAAATCGGCCAAATCAAGCTTACTATATGGTAAAACTTGATACTAGTGCAAAAGGAATTAACTCAAATTTCAATAAAATCCAAAACGGCCAAGGACTAACATGATCACTTGATATAAATACAAAAACAGAGCCTATTATTGTAACTCAGGTCAACTATTATTATTATATAAGACAAGTACATATCATCCCTATAGATTTTTTTATACCCAAATAATTCACTCGTATTCCAAAAGCGAATAAGGAAATAACACTAAAATAATCCTAACATCAAATATGAGTTCTGAAGTACAGGAGTCATCACAAAGGAATCGGAAAGCAAACAGAACGATTGAACAAGCAAAAGAAATCCAGTGTCTGTACCTTTTCTGTTAAACAAAATGCAGATCGGTATGTAATTAACTTATAACTTATATATTTAATTTTTGTTTGTATATATATATATATATGTATATCACCATCTCATTGTGACTTACCCATTAACTCATCAAACTCAGAAAAATTAAGAAGACAGATAGAAAAATCTGAATTCATCAGTGAGCATATACCAGTGAGCACAAAAAAAATCATATACCAGTGAGCACAAAAAAAAAAAAGAAAGAGTTTCAAAATCACATACCAGTTAGCATAAACTCAAAAAATCTCGAAAACAAATCAAATTACATACCTCTTCGTGAGTTAGTGAAGCCGAGAAAAGACGAGAGAGAGGAAGAGCCTCTGCTTGCATCAAAGAGAAAGAAGAGCAGAGAGCGCAATCCATGATAAACCCAAAAAAATAAAATTAAACATATTCATAATCAAACCCAACAACAAAAAATAAAAAAGATAGTTACCTAAGAGGGAGAGAGGGGCGAAGAATCGACGAGAGAGAGGGCAAAGCACCGAAGAGAGAGAGGGACGGATACTCAACGACAAAACCGAAGAGAGAGAGAGGGGGGCCGGAGACGCCGTGAGAATCGATGAGAGAGAGAAGGGCAGAGGGGCCGCGAAATTAAGAGAGAGAGAGAGAGAGAGAGAGGGGGATTGTTAGAGAGAGAGAGGCCGCAGATCAGGTGAAAGAGAATGGCGGATGAATGAAGAAGAAAGAAGAATAAGTAGGAGGGTTTTAACCCTAAAAGCCTACGCGGACGCATTAAAAGTGTCCGCATAGGATCTAATGTTTTCAAACCCTGTAAACGACATCGTTTTACATTCTTTATTTTTTAAAAAAAAATAAAATAAAATAATTGCCGACGAGTAGTTCCGTCCGCAAAGGCTTTCCCAATTTTTCCATTTTGGGCTCCAATTAATTACCGCGGAAATTTTTCGGCAAATTTTTTTCCGGCTTTTTTCGGACGTAAGGCTCGTCGGGAAAAAGTGTTTATTTCAATTTTTTTTTGCAATATTTTTCCGGACGTGGACTTCTGTAACGCGTCCCTAATACCCGTTTTTGCGGACGGCTTGTATTTAAAGCGTCCGGAAAAGAAGCTTTTTTTGTAGTGGTCGTCGCTATAGACCCAACGACACCGTTTTAATTTTAATTTTTTTCGGGTCAAATTTGGGCGGTCATTAATTACCTGACCAAATTTTCGAGTTCCGCTATAGCGACGACAAAATGTCGTCGCTATATATTTATTTAAGTTTATCTATTATTTAATTCGTATTTTAAATTAATAAAAGAATATAAAAGCTCTATAGCGACGACATTGTCGTCGCGCTATAGAGCTTTTATATTCTTTTATTAATTAATTTAGATTTTAAATTATAAAAAAAATTTAAAAACTCTGTAGCGACGACAAATGTCGCCGCTATAGGATCTGATATTTTCAATATTCCCCATAAAGGCGCCTACTTTCCCGCGGGTACTTTACTGTAGAGGGGCGCGTTTTNTTCCGCTATAGCGACGACAAAATGTCGTCGCTATATATTTATTTAAGTTTATCTATTATTTAATTCGTATTTTAAATTAATAAAAGAATATAAAAACTCTATAGCGACGACAAATGTCGCCGCTATAGGATCTGATATTTTCAATATTCCCCATAAAGGCGCCTACTTTCCCGCGGGTACTTTACTGTAGAGGGGCGCGTTTTTCCGTACTATCTATAGCGACGATATCTGGGAGTCGTCGCTAAGTTTCACACCAAATGTCGTCGCTATAGATTTTTGCTCAATGGCGACGACTATCGGCGTGTCGTCGCTATAAATAGAATCTATAGCGGCGACTATATATCGCCACCATAGATGTCGTCGCTATAGACCTGCTTTTTTGTAGTGAAAGCAAATGTATACAAACACATTTGACGCTGTAATTACATTTTATTTCATCTAGGAATGTTTTCCTTATTCCCCTAATTATTCATACAGTAATTATCAAACTTCATATTTATCTCAAGCCTTTATTTATTTATTCATTTTCTTTAAAGATTTTCAGGAGTCATATAGCCTGGTTTTCACTCAATTTCCAAGCTTTTTCTTCACCTCAAGCACGAAGTTATACACTTTGTATGGGTCCGGAAGGTTCTTGGAGACACTCTCTCTTTGGTTGCACTTTATCACCCATTCCATAAGTTTAGGGCATTCTTTTTGTACGCTGAATTTGCAAAACATCTCATATGTATAGAATCGGCAAGAGAAGGGTATAAGGGCGATATCCAAAAGGCCAAAATTTTCGCCTCCAAAATACGCCTTGTCTCCGAGCTCTCCTTCTAATAGTCTTAAGCTTTCAAGAAACTCCTCCTTTGCAGCCTGTTGGTCTTGTCCTTTGCTAGCCCACATCCTCCGTCCACAATCAGCTATCTAACATTAAGGAAAAAAAAAAGGGGGTTCGAAACTCATCATAGTATTGACAAATATAAATAATACATTTATATAGGGGCAGATTTAATTACCTTTATATCCTATGTTTTTTTTTGGCAATGTTGGACAAATTCAACTGCATACATAATAAATTCTGATCGGCTGAGGCTGACTAATCAAATTAAGGGAAGTTTATAATGCGAAGTATACATGCCCTCGCATAAAATTGGTTCAAATTTTTTATTTAGAAAGGTGACGGTAACTGTATTAATTGTTTGGTTTCGATAACATTTATCGTTTCTTTAATTGGTAGTTATATTTGTCTTTTAGCCTTTGATTTTGACTAAAATTTTTATACGCTAAAAACAAAAGTATATTTGCAAGAAATTTAAATTCAAGGGAGAATTTTGCCCCAAATAAACTGTGACAGTTTGAATAACGCTAGTAATATAGACTTTTCTTTTCTTTTTCTTTCTTTTTTTTTTTTTTTTTGAGATCAAATGGATATATATTATAGAGGTCACTGTCCCTACATATTTGGCGTCAATTATCCCTATATATATATATATATATATTATTAGTCACACTATAATGTCAAGAGAGATTTCTATGAGTAAATAAACACGGAATTTTAATTTCGTAGTCATATATATAGACTCAACCGCTCATACTGAAAATTAAAATTTGAATTGAAACAGTCAATTGGTTAAAAAGAAAAACAGAAAAAAGCGTTTTTACTTCTCTGTGTACCACATATCTGAGAATTTCAACATAATAGACCCAACAAAAATTAGCACAGTAGAAACACCATGGGGAGGAGTTAATGAACTAGTAAAAGTACAAATCAAGTAACGGACAATTAAAAGCTAAAAATAGTTAAAATTAAGTACCTTCGTGTCAAAGAAATTAACCCAAAATCTCGCTTTTGCTCGCTGGTAAGGGTCTTCAGAAAGTAGCAAATTTCCATCTTTCCAAACATCATCTATGTACTGAAGAATGACAAGAGATTCGCATACCGGATTGCCGTTGTGGATGAGAACCGGAACTTTCTTGTGAACTGGATTCGATTGAAGAAGCAAAGGGCTCTTATTGTGGAAAAGGTTTTCTTCTTCCACATAGTGGTAAGAGACTCCCTTCTCTTCTAAGGCTATCTGGACTCTCATGGCATAAGGGCTCGTCCAGAACCCAATAACTACTATTTCTTCCTTCTCCATTTTTGTATGCATGATTGATATCAATGAAATTTTCAGCTTTATACATGTCATGATTAATCTACCACCACTAAGATTTAAAAATAAATTTAAATATTTTGACTATATATGAACTAAAGTGTGTTTGACAAGGAAGGTGGAAGCTTGACTTTATTTGAGTTGTTATGGGTATTTTTTATGTGATTAATCCTTGACAACAAAACTAATGGATCACGCTGATCTTCCACGCATATTGGACTCTCATGGTAAATAATAGTTATTGCAAGTGCGCGTTTCTGAAATTTAGATCGTACGTGTTAGAATCTTATAAGTATGCAAGTTTTAACTTATTATAAGAATCAAGCTTTAAAAACATTTACTACTGGCAGAAATATTTTTTGGCACCATACTATTCTTTGATATGCACATATATATATATGCGGTAGTAGTACATGACATGATAAGGGTCAAAGGTATGAGGTGGTGATGGAGATCAATAAATCATGCTTGCCGTAGAAAATAAATTCAAGTCTACGTGTACGTGTGTGAGCGTGAATGGTCTTCCGTTTCAGGTTAAAATTGCAATGACGACTCCATTAATCTATGAATATTTTTATTGAGAAATAAAAATAACAGATATGTGGGAACCCCATTAATAACTAATGAATTGTTTCTGTAAAGATGTAACAGTTAGTATTTATCTATTCAATTAAGTCAATTTTCAGGCTTCACCTTTCAAGTCAACAACTTGTAGCTTAAGCAGTAACTACTTCAGCTAATCCTCATTCTGACGTGATCCATTACGTTCATGTATAAGAATACTAAAATGCTTAGTGCCACGTACACATACAAACATGAAAAAAAAAAAAAAAAAAAAACCCTATAATATTAATTTAATTGCTCCGTTGTTGAATACAATTCCCAGACGCCAACGCATGAGAGGCCCAGTCCCAGGACATCGGAATAGACGATTGTTCATTTTTGTGCATTTTTAGAAGTGTCAACAACTTCTTGACCATAGCACAAAATTTTCTTGATTATGAAAAAATTATTATTTAAGACCATTTCATGGTCAAGAAGTTTTTAACCATAGATAATAACGTAATTGCCACTTTTAAAAATATCATTCCTGGACAAATGCATAAAAAAGTTATGTTGGCCCAAGTTAGTCCTGTCCATGTGCTATTTTCTTCTACCTAAAGAGAACAGGACTCTCATTCCCTTCATCAAGTCCAATCAATATATAAAGGAGGTTGAACACAAGTAAAAACATATTAAAACGAGGTTGAAAAGGTTGTAGATCAATTTTAATTTAACCCATGAATTAATTTGTTCAATTGATTATTTTTAATAAATCTAGACATTAACTAATAAAAAGAATAAAAAGGATTAAGGGAATCTTACGTGAAAACCGGGGGGAAAAAAGGACAAAAAGAAACGAAAAGATGGAATTTAACGTTCGTTAAAACAAGGATCATCAAATACGACATTTAGACAAATTAATCAGATAAAGAACGTCTTTTTTAAGAACAGTCTCATGACAACAGGATGTTGCTCTTTGTAAGTTATTAGTGTTATAGGAATCATCTGGTTTATGACTCAACCGCATTGAGATTCATGCTTATTTTTCAGGCTTCCTTGTTGGTTTGTGCGGAGCACTAGTCATTTTTTATTTTTTATTTTTACATTATAACAATTCTTTCTTTCTCACAAGTATTAGCTTGCCTTAGTTTTTTCCACTATATAAAGAATATTAGGGAGGTGATTTTGAAACGAGAATGAGAGATTGAGCATGAGTAGAGTCTGAAATGTGTGAGACATTTTGTATCTTCTTTTTCTACTACATATTTCCGAAAAAAAAAATCCGTGGCGACAGAGTGGATATAACTCTCATGTTGAGAGTGAATCATTATATGCGTGAATAATTTGCTTGTTTTTTTGTTTCATATTCGTTTTTTATTGCTTTTATATTAGGAGCTGGTTTTGTATAACATATTCTCTAAAACTCGATCATCTTTCAGGACTTATCTCATTCCAAGCAAACTATCCGTGGAAGATTGGTTAGAAAATCTCGGACACGAAGGAGCACTCAATTTTAAAATAAAGATTCAAGAGATTACATAAAATCATTTAATTTTCAACATAAAGTTGGAATTTAATTTAAAGAAAATTAAAAAAATGTAGATCAAATATGATAAAATTGGTGAAAGATATAACCTGGTTGAGGGGGAAATAAAAGATCATCTACTTGAATAATGAGATACAGGAAAAGTAAATATACTTCTTTTTATAGGTTTAACTAAAATCACCAAATGGCATGTTTAGTTCAAAATTACAAATATTACTTCTACATTAAAAGTGGGAAAGTTATCGTGAAAATTGTCCTCTACTTTCCTATTTTTTGACGGGAAATTTGGTTATTCTAAATATTTTAATATAATTAGACACCTTTAGATTAGGCCTTTTAGGTTTTTGTGTTGGGGGTCGGGGTTGGGGGACTTTAGAAATCTGTCTTAAAAATACACTATTTTTTCACTACAGTCACAAAAAAATTCTTTACTTTGTACGCAAATTTGATGCATTCTTAAGCTCAAAGGTTCTTTTCTTTATCGTGAAAAATCTAATCCGAAAGAGTTTTATACATTTCAAAAAAGGGTTTTGGACACTTATACCTATTTTTCAAAAAATAATACCAAATTTACGATCTTTCAAAAATAATAAAAATCCGTACGACCTTTTTATGACATTTATCTAAATATTTTGAAAGTTAGAAAACGCGGTGACATTTTAGTAAATAAGTCTTTTTTTTTTTTTTTTACAGGAAACCATAAGGGTTTCCTAGAAACCAATTTGGTTTAGTTTAGTTTCTTATTAGCGGAACGTTTCATAAGTAAGTAAATCACAGGAAACCGCAAAAGTTTCCTGGAAATTAATTTGGTTTCCTTTAACCGAAAGCCCTGTACATAAGTAAATCATAGGAAAGCACAAAGGTTTCCTGGAAATTATTTTGGTTTCCTTTAGCCGAATATCCTGTACGTAAGTAAATCACATGAAACCATGAACATTTCCTGGAAACCATTGTAGTTTTTTTTTTTTTGCAAAATGTCCTATAGCTAAATAAATCACAGGAAACCACGACGGTTTCTTAGAACCATCGTGATTTTCTTTTTGTAAAATGCCATGTAGCTAAGTAAATCACAGGAAACAACGAATGTTTCCTAGAAATCATTGTGGTTTCTTTTAGTATAATACCTTGTAGCTAAGTAAACTACAGGAAACCATTGTGGTTTTCATTTTTCTCCTTAAGCTCCCTTTCATTTTTCCCTTTTTATTTTATTCTTTTTTTTGTATTTTTTTTCATTATTTCAATATATTTTATTTTCTCTATTTTTATTTAATTCTTTTATTTTCGTTTTATCTCTTGTTTTTTCACTTTATTGTTCCTTCCATAATTTTGTTCTAACTATTTAGGTTAATAGTAACCAAACTGATAACTAGTTTCTCTAAAAATTATATTAGTTTCTTTGAAAACCAGATTGGTTATGGTTACTAGTGGAAACCAATTTTGTTTTTAGTTACTATTCGAAATCAATATAGTTTCAACTCGAAACTACTCAATACTAATTTGGGTTTTAGTTTTAAAAGTAACAATAACCAATTTTTTTTTTATGAAACTAAAATAGTTCAATTTTATTTTTTTTGGGTCACTAATCGAAACTAACGTAGTTTCCATTAGAAACTAGTTTGGTTTACACTTGAAACTAATAAATGTCAATTTGGTTTTTTTTTTTTCAAGAATAACAATAACTAATTTTTTTAGGAAACTAAAATAGTTCAAATTATTTTTTTATTACTATTTGAAACCGACATGATTTTCACTCGAAACTAATTTGGTTTTAAGAATAACAATAACTAAATTTTTATAGGAAATTAAAATAGTTAAAATTACTTTTTAGTTACTATTCGAAACTAACATGGTTTCCACTTGAAAAACTAATTTAGTTTTCTGATTACTACGAGAAACCAGATTAGTTTCCACTTAAAAACAAATATAACAAAATTAGTTTATACTTACTACAACAAACTAATTTGGTTTCCCCTCAAACTAATTTAGTTTCTACAAGAAACCAATTTAGTTTCTATTTGAAAAATAAATTTCGTTTTTTGGTTACTACAGGAAACTAGATTGGTTTCTGTAAGAAAAGTTGAGATGTTGGGGTTTAAATCCTCAATTTGACTCTTGTAACCTTAAAAGATGCGCTAGTTATCAGACTAACTTTTTTAAAAAGAGAGAATTTATTTACAAAAATGCCACCGCATATTGAAGATCGTACTTTTTGGAATTTTTTTTAAGAAAACCGTATAAAATGTGCTTCATTTTCGAAAATCGTAATTTTGGTATTATTTCTTAAAAAATCGTGCTAGATGTCTTTTTTCTTTCAAAAATTGAGGATCTCATAAATAAAGAAAAGTCCTTTTTTAGACAAATACAAGATGTTTTTGACAATTTCCCTATTCATCATATAGCATTTTGCCACGTTTTAACTGTTAAACAGGCCTACAGCCTACACGCAGTCGTCTCCCATATTTGTTAATTTTGTTTTTTAAAACATAGTCATCAATTGAAAAAATAAATAATGGTAATAAAAATAATAATAACGATAATAATAAAGACAGCAATTTATAGCTACAGTGGGTAAGCCAAGCTGCATGCAGGTGTGGTAGACTAGTCGTAGTGGGGTAGAAATAACTATAGTTGGAAAGACAAGCACTAGTGAGTGCGCTAAACCATAACGGTCTCTCGTAACATTATTACACCCCACGACTCTGCGTCGCATGAAACCAGAGTCCCAAACAGTTCCAGACCAACAATGGCGGTGACAAAGAAATGGGAATCTGAGCAATTCCCATGACTGGTCTCTCTCAAACCCACAAATCCCAAAAGTAACACATCACTTCACCATCATCATCATCATAATAATAATGTTCATCAAGAACAAAACTCTAAGAAGACGACCACCCAAAAACAAGAGGACGCAAAAGAAGAAGAAGAAGCAAGAAGCACAACAACAATAGCAAATTGCAGAAGCACTTTTATTTTTTTCTCTGTGGAAAGTGGCCAAGCGTTGACTTCCAAGTCTTTCACTGCCTCGGACTGTGACACTATCTCTCTTTCTTATTCAGTCATTCATTCACATTCACTCTCTTTTTCGCTGTCAGTCAGAATCGCTTGTTATCTTTTGCTGTCAACCTCTCGTTTCGCTCTGTCAAAGTAGGTAAACAAAAGGGTCTGTCTCTATCTCTCTCTTCCTTATCTCTATTTCTACTTTTCATTCAATGCTGTATGGCCTTCTATACCTCTCTTTCTGTCTAATGCCTCTAAATTTCAAGTGGGCTTTTGGTATGGAGGGAGACCCTTTAGGCTTTATTTAATGCCAACGCCTAGGCCAGAGTGTCTCCTAGTGTTGCTCTGTTCAGGTTGACTGCGTATTGCTCTCTGTTAATGGGTTTTTAATTATCACGCGTTTAGACTTGTCCTCTTTCAATGGTCTTTCTCTTCCTTCTAGTTTCTTTAGCATTATTCCCTCTTTCTTTTTCTTCTGAAATTTTTCTTGTTTTTTAAATTTCATGAATTGGGTTTTGAAGACCAGGGTCTTTTATCAGTTGTGGGGGTACCTTCATTTCTAAAACTTACTGTTTATTCATAGATAATCTTTAGTTGAATGCCATATATATATATATATATATATACCCTTATAACTGTGTCCTGAATTGTCTAATTCGAAAATGGCCAACCAGGGAAGTTCTCAAAAGCCAAATTCACTTCATTTTCTAGTCTTCTTTTCCTTTGTTGTTAGCCTCGTTTCTTCTTTAAATGAAGAGGGTCAGTTTCTTTTGGAGTTTAAAAAATCTCTTTCAGACCCAAATGGCAATCTTGAGAGTTGGAATTCTTCTGATTCAACTCCCTGCAATTGGATGGGAGTACAGTGCAATGATTCTAAGGTAACTTCTTTGTATCTCAGTGGTCTTAATCTGTCAGGAACTTTATCTCCAAGTATTTGTAATCTTCCCCATTTAACTGAATTGAATGTGTCCATAAACTTCATTTTTGGTCCCATTCCTAAGGATCTTGCAAAGTGTCATAATCTACAAGTACTAGACTTTTGCACTAATAGGTTCCATGGTGAATTATTGACCCCAATATGTGAACTTACCAGCCTTAGAAAGCTTTACCTTTGTGAAAACTACATGTATGGGAAAATGCCTGAGGAGATTGGGAATTTAACTTTGCTTGAAGAGCTTGTAATTTATAGTAATAATCTTACCGGCACCATTCCGGCCTCCATTAGTAAGTTGAAAAATCTTAAGATTATCCGGGCAGGTCGAAACTTCCTTTCGGGTCCAATACCTGCAGAAATCAGTGAGTGTGAAAGCTTAGAGGTTTTAGGCTTGGCACAGAACAAACTGGAAGGTGCTCTTCCTGGGGAATTGCACAAACTCCAGAATCTTACTGATTTGATCCTTTGGCAAAATTATTTTTCTGGTTCCATTCCTCCCGAGATTGGAAACTTAAGTAGCCTGGAATTGCTTGCCCTGCATGAGAATTCTTTCAGTGGAATGCTTCCTGAAGAACTTGGAAAGTTGTCCAAGTTAAAAAAACTGTATATATATACCAACCAATTGAATGGGACGATTCCACATTCATTAGGGAACTGTACCAATGCTCTTGAGATAGATCTTTCTGAAAATCAGTTGAGTGGATTCATCCCTAGGCAGTTGGGTTACCTTTCCAAGCTTCGCCTTCTTCACCTCTTCGAAAACGTCCTACAGGGAAGTATTCCTCGGGAATTTGGGAAGTTGAAGCAGCTGCAGAACATTGATTTGTCCATAAACAATTTGACAGGTAGAATCCCTCTGGAATTTCAGAATCTTACATATTTGGTGGATTTGCAACTCTTTGACAATCATCTTGAAGGTACAATTCCTCCTCACTTAGGACTTAACAGTAACCTCACCATTCTTGACATATCTGCTAATAAGCTAGTTGGTAGCATACCTGCACATCTTTGCAAGTATCAAACATTGATGTTCCTAAGCCTCGGGTCGAATAGGTTGTCCGGAAATATACCCTATGGCCTTAAAACATGCAAGTCTCTTGTGCAGCTAATGTTAGGAGATAACAACCTTACAGGAAGCCTCCCTGGTGAGTTATTTAAGCTTTATAATCTCTCGGCTCTAGAACTCTTTCGAAACAGATTCTCAGGGCCAATACTTCCAGAGGTTGGAAGGCTTGAGAATTTGGAAAGGCTTCTCTTAGCAAACAATTGTTTTGTTGGGAACATTCCTCCAGAGATTGGAAATCTAGTTCATCTTGTGGCGTTCAATGTTTCATCTAATCGGCTCTCAGGGCGCATTCCTCATGAGTTGGGAAAGTGTATAAAACTACAGAGGCTTGACATTAGCAGGAACATGTTTACTAGCTCCCTCCCTGAAGAACTTGGTGAGCTAGTGAATCTAGAACTTTTGAAACTTTCTGATAACAAATTGACCGGAGAAATACCGAGTACATTGGGTCATTTAAGCCGACTCACGGAGTTGCAGATGGGGGGAAATCAGTTCTCGGGCAGCATCCCTCTGGAGCTTGGCCAACTTACTTCATTGCAGATTGCTCTCAATATTAGTCACAACAATCTTTCAGGTACAATTCCTGAAAGGTTGGGGAACTTGCAGATGTTGGAATATCTCTTCTTGAATGATAACCAGCTTGATGGTGAAATCCCTGCATCAATTGGTGATCTGCTCAGCCTCATGGTATGCAACCTTTCTAACAATAACTTGGTAGGTACAGTGCCAAACAGCCCTGCATTTCAGAAAATGGATTCAACGAACTTTGCTGGGAACAAAGGCTTGTGCAGATTGGACTCAAATGATTGTCATTCATCTACAAATCCATCTCTTTTTCAGAAACCAAGCTGGACAAAGAAGGGTTCAACAAAAGAGAACTTAGTGATCATCATCACGGTTGTTGCTGGTTTAATTTCTGTTTTCCTCATAGCAGGATTGTTTTGCGCAATAAGGGGTCGTCGTCCTACTTTTCTTTCGATTGAGGATCAAACAAAGCCTGATGCGTTAGACAACTATTATTTCCCAAAAGAAGGATTTTCGTACCAGGATCTTGTTGAAGCAACAGGCAACTTTTCCGAGGGTACAGTCTTAGGAAGGGGAGCCTGTGGGACCGTGTACAAGGCTGTAATGGCCGATGGTGAAGTCATTGCTGTCAAAAGACTGAAGTCCCGTGGAGAAGGAGCAAGTGTGGACAGCAGCTTCAGAGCTGAGATATCAACACTTGGTAAGATCAGGCATCGAAATATTGTCAAGCTCCATGGCTTCTGCTACCACCAGGACACGAATCTTCTCTTGTACGAGTACATGGCAAATGGTAGTTTAGGAGAACAACTCCACGGCAATGAACAAACTTGTTTACTTGACTGGAATGCGAGATATAAGATTGCACTAGGAGCAGCAGAAGGTTTATGCTATCTGCATTATGATTGTAAGCCACAAATCATACACCGTGACATAAAATCGAACAACATTTTATTGGATGAGTTGCTCCAGGCACATGTTGGAGACTTCGGACTGGCGAAATTGATTGATTTCCCCTACTCAAAATCTATGTCCGCTGTTGCAGGCTCATACGGCTACATTGCTCCAGGTAGATAATAAAGCTCCTTGTTTTTATTCATTATGCACTCAGTCGGCATATTCTTCCCAGATTTTCAGGGAGAAAAAACATTGCTTTATTGATTAAACTGACGTATTTTGTGCAACCTGCAACGTCCAAATATAATAGAATTTTAATGTTGGCATGCTCATTCATGCAAGATTCCCTCAGTTTATGTTTGACATTTGCAATCTGAAAATGATTTTTAGTATTTCCATTGTAGAGAGGCAAGACTTACACTGCATTGAAAATTTCATGACAGTGAGATGTATATTTTGGGAATCTACTAAGCGCAACCTCCGACCAATTATGTCAAAACTTACATTCATTATGGATCCGTTTACTGCCTAGTAATTATTTCTGAGAATTTCATTAAAAGAAAGAAACTAAAAGTAGGTTCTAGTTATTCAAATACTGTATTAGAAAATATTCTTTAGCAAGGAATGACAAGTATTGACATCATTGTTTGTTCTGAACATTGGCATATGCAACCAAAATTATCCATGCTTGAACACTACGGAAGACCAAAATAAACTAGGCAATGTATATTTTCTGGCACAGCAAGAAAAATAAAAAGGAAACGAAAACCTCTAATATGCTCAATATAATAAGTCATGCTAAGATTTTCTTAGTTTCTGATCTTCATTCTTCTTTTTTTTTTTTTTTTGAGACTCACATGATGCATGTTCTAGTTCTGTTCTTGGAAGATATTAACAGTTGTGGTCATTACTTGAATTTCAGAATATGCATACACCATGAAAGTGACTGAGAAATGTGACATCTACAGCTTTGGAGTGGTTTTGCTGGAACTAATCACCGGAAGGTCACCTGTCCAGCCTCTGGAACAAGGAGGGGACCTGGTCAGCTGGGTCAGAAGGGCAATAAAAAATGCAGTACCAACATGTGATTTATTTGACAAAAGGCTAGGCTCAGATTTGAATGTGCATACAACAGTTGAGGAGATGACTCTGTTTCTCAAGATTGCACTCTTCTGCACCAGCACATCCCCAGTGAATAGGCCAACAATGAAGGAGGTCATTGCCATGATGTTTGATGCCAGAGAGGCTGTGAGCAAGGGTTCATCTTCTCCCTCTTCAGAAACTCCATTAGAAGATGATGCTTCTTCAAGAGGTTAGAAAGAAATAAAGAACAAACCCAACTCAACTAATAAATAATCTCACCACCTAGCAAATATCTTATATGGGCTTGGTCAACTCGTAACATTTCTAACAACCCATTGGGTCAAAAGTGTGCTAGTTGAAGACTCTCATTTATAGGAGTCCAGGTTAAATTCTCATCGTCTCCCTAATGCATGCACAATGAGGGACTTTGGTCATTTTTCTACATCTAAACCGTTGAAATAACTTGTTTTGCAACTCAGTTTCAGAAGCATGTACTCTTATTTTTAGAAGAAGTTTAAGATGTTTATATGATATTTTGCAGAATAGTACTGTCGGTGGGCTTTCAAAATTGATCTATTAGTCAAAGCATACCATATCTACATTATAATATGAACTCAAAAGTTATTCTGATCGATAGTTTTTCATTAGCATTGTTCTATGATTAAGGAGGCTTATACGGAAGTAAACTAACTTTTGTTCTGCTTGATTATTTTGTATGCAGAATACATGGAGTTATAGGCTTTACACAGCTGCCTAAAAGCAGAGACTTGTTGGACACATGTTCTCCCATCTATTCTAGCTACTAATATCTGTGATTTTACTTCTCATTTGGACTATGGAGAAAATAAAAGGACGTTCTCTTTGGTCTTTTTTTTCTGTACTAACCATCTACGAACTCTTATCTATACGTAATTTAGAAAAGCTTGATTTACAAGGATTATTTAGTCACTTAATACAAAGGCATACCTTGGCCCAATCCTAAGCCTTATAGGTTAGTGCTATCATAAGATTTTCCAGTCCTTGCATTTTTTTTTTTTTTTTGTGGCGGGAGGGGAGGTTGCTTGAAGCCAACACAAGCAAATTAGATTTGATATCTTAAATACTCTCTCCTTTTTTTTTTGGGATTAATTCTTACATTTTTTTCCTTAATTTTGGGAAATACATGATAATTGCTCCGTGACATGTGAACCTCATCATTACAACAGATGGGAAGAAAGAGAAGTATTAGTGTAAATTAAGATATAAAAAACTTCGCATTCAGCAAAGTAATTGGTTGGGCACCAACGAGAAATGTTAACCATTTCAATAAGATTGACAAACATAAACAAATAATTAAAATAAAATTAACAAACTTGTCAGTTCTACGGTATTATAAAATGGGTTTCTTACAAAATTCTAGTCCCAAATACCAAAAATTGAAAAATTCCAGACGGCAGAATTTTTTGAAAACTTTTGGATTAATTTAGAAAACTATCACCTTTTAAAAGGTTTTTAGAAATATAATACTTTTAATAAATATTTAGACAAATGTTACTTTTCTTCAAAACTGATATTTTTTAAATGATACTCGAGGTAATTAATTAGGTTACTTAGTGTAACCAATCTAATAAATTGACTGTTTATTTCAAGTATCTCATTATTTAATAAAAAGTGATATTTTTCTAAATAATATTAAAAATAGTATTTTTCCTAATTAAAATCCGAAATTTTTCAAATAATTTCTAAATCTTGAATTTTTAAGTTTATTTGAAAAATTACCATAAAAAATCAAATTTCCTCTTATATAAACTTATAACAGAAATATGTGAGTTTTCTTTTTTAAATGCAAAGTCAATAGTAGTAGAACATAAATTATCAGTATGTTATTATTTTAGTAATATATTGTTTTAATGTAATAATGTACAGCTCGATTCGCGCTAGTCTAGTTGTTACTTCTTTATTGGCGTGCATCAACATTGTCGGCCTATATCTGTGTCAATTTTTCATATATGTATATATATGCTACAATAAATAGAAATAAAAAGCATTTAAGTACTCGAAATCGAAGCCCATATATATCAATTCTTGTTATATTCGACAAAATTGCTAGTACATTCTTAAACTCAGATTAAGTGCATCTAAGGGCAAGTTTAAACGTTAATTTGAAGTTGTTAAAAAAGTTGTGTGTGTAAATTACATATACCGTAGCTACGGTGAGGGTACATATCTTCACGATTAGATTTTAGCAGACGGAAAAAGAAATTAAAAAAATAAATAAATAAATAAAATTGAAGACAAACTTGAGTACAAAAAAGACTTAAAAAAATAATTGCATGCATCTGAAGATGAATTATTCTTGAGTTTTGATTCTTCTTGTTTTCCCTGTTTGTTGTCTGCTTTCATAGTACCAAAACTAATGATCCGGCCATGAATTAATTGCCATTTTTTTTCTTACTAAAAAAGCTTTTATTGATTGTTAGATTTTAATTAGTAAACATTATATATCTAATATATAATTCTTTGATAGTTATATAGGAAGGAAGATCATTAACAGGAGGTAAACATAGTAGGTGATTTCTATTATTCTGGATTAAGATTAATTTATTTCTTATCTTTGAAGAATCCTATGCTAGCTATTTTTTCTGATATTATTTCCAGTTTGTTGGTATCTTTACGAGTTGTGTCTGTTGGAGGAAGCCCAGTTTTTTTTTCAAAAAAATAAATAAATTAATTAATAGCAGTCATCTGTGGCTAAAACATTTTTTTTTTTAGGAAGTGACTAAAACATTAGCATTCTTATAAATTAGAGACTGCTGACATGCCTGTACTCTGACATTGTCACAACAATTCTACTATTTAGTTTGAATCTAACAATGTCAACCACGTATAACGGAAAGAGAACTGCCCTAATTAAAAAACAAATTACACCTTCATACTAAAATTTAAAAAAAAAAAAAATCACTAATATTACTCTAGTACTGAAAAAATAAATAGGTATTTAAACGTATAACTTGGATCCATATACACTAAAAGCTCTCGCCAATATTCATAAATGTCTCCAAAAATTACAACGTACGTACGCCACGTCTCAAAAAGCCGCTCTCTTAAATAATTTCTTCCTAAAATTTTTTTTACAGTGTCTTCTGTCCGGTACTAAACCTTTTTATTTTTATTTTTTATTTTTTTACTTGAAAGGTCTGAATTAAAAAGTTTTTTTTTTTTTTTCTTACCAAAAAAAAAATTCACACGTATAACAAACCACCAGCTTTCTTCTTCTTGTAGTAACCAAGTCCCTTCCACCACCTAGAGAAGCGGCGCCTCTTATGGGGATAAGAATACGACGGCCCCCCTCTCACGTGCGTCACGTGCGCCTTAGTCCTCGTCTTCCTCTCCACCGTCCCAGCCCTCACCTCCGCCGGCGGCTTATAGTTTCGAATCAACGCCCACTTCACACCTTCGAAAAACGGGTGCCGTTTAATGTCCGTGGCACCCCTGGCGCACCCTAGCCTCCTCCGCGGGTCCTTCACCAGCAGCTTCTCGATCAGGTCCTTCGCCTCCTCCGCCCCTTCCTCCTCGAAATCCGGAAACCTCACCTGCCTGCTCGACGCTATATTTCGCAGCGTGCTCTCCTTACTCCCTCCCTTAAACGGCGTCGTACCGCACATCAGCTCGTATAACAGCACCCCGAAGGCCCACCAGTCCACCCCGTTCCCGTGCCCCGTACCCGAGACCAACTCCGGAGCCAGGTACTCGTGGGTCCCAACGCACGACCTCGAAAACGCCGTCGTTGGCTCCGCCACGAACTCCATCACCGTCTCCGTCTCCCCATCTCCCTCCGGTTCTTCGCTCCTCCGGTTATTATTATTGTTGTTATTACTGTTACCACTATCCCAGCCGAAACAACTGCACTGGGACCCAGCAGTGGAGCCCAAACGAAGAGTCATTTGGGTTCTGACTAGAGTGGGGACCACGTCGGCCTTGAAGCACAAATCGAAGTCGGACAGCATGACGTGGCCGTCTTCCCGCAACAGAATGTTCTCCGGTTTCAGATCTCTGTACACGATCCCCAGCGCGTGGAGGTACTCGAGGGCCACGAGGACCTCGGCGGCGAAGAACCTGACCGCCCTGACTGGTAACCGGTTTCCCGGCTGCTTCCTGAGGAGCGAGTGGAGGTCGCCGCCGGGGCAGTAGTCGATGAGGAGGCACGTGTAGTGGGAGACCTCGATGTGGGCGTAGAGCGTGGGGAGGAAAGGGTGGTCCAGCAGGTAGAGGATCTCGGCCTCGGCCCGCACGTGCGAGAGCTTCTTGGGGCTCAGGGAGTCCCTGTCCACGACCTTGAGGGCGAAGCAGCTGGTGCTGGCGTCATCCCTGAGTCGGCAGAGGAAGACCCGGCCGAGGTTCCCGGTGCCGAGGTGGCGGAGGAGCTTGAGGTGGCGGAGGTGGAGGGCCCCGTCGGGGGAGAGGTTGAGGGCGGTCTTGATGGCGGACCAGTGTGGGTCCCAGGCGCGGTGGGGCCTGGAGTGAAGCGGCGTCGTGTTGGTGGTGGTAGTAGCGGTGGTGGTGGTCTCTACGGCGGTGGAGAGGCGGTCGTTGAAGCTGAGGGTGAGGCTGCTCCGGGCCAGGCTGGTGCGGGTGGAGGCGGTGGTGGTGGTGGTGGCGCAGCTGGTGAAGCTGAAGTCGAGATCTGTGTCCGACGGGAAGAAGAGGGCTGATTCTTCGTCCATGGCGGCCGATGCCGGTGACTGCATTGCATGTATATTTTAGATGAGTAGATCCAAACTTTTTTTTTTCCTTATTTTGTTTTTTCGAGTTTTTGGAGGGTACGTTGGAATGGCTTATAAAGATTGGTGGAAGGAGAGAGAGAGAGAGAGAGGGGGAGTAGGGGATGGGGCCCGCTAGATTAATTATGGTGTTTGGTTGACCACAACTGTTGATGGAGGAGAGGGTGGGGGCGCGTAACGTAGAGAGGTGTTAGGTTGACCAAATTGAGAATTTTGGATGAAATAATATGAGAAATAAATAGTGTTATAATATAATAGTAGTAATAATAATAGCAATAACAATAGGAGGAGTAATAATGGCTTAATTGAGGCAATGAGCAGAGCATTTGTATTAATTTTGTATTTAAGTATTCACATCTCACAGGTTTCGAGAGTTACGGCGTGCATGCAGAGAGTAGTACCGATAATATATTTTCCAAACTATTATATATGAACTTATTTTAGAAGTCCTTGTATACAAAGCCAAGAGAGGAGGAAAGCCGAAAGGCCATTTTTTCCTGATGATGTCGTGGATAAGGTATATAATAAAAAAGTATATCCATTCAAAAAAAAAAGTATATTTCATAACATGGAAAAAATTTACAACGGTATGCGTTTTTTCTTTTTTCTTTATTAATGGCCTCAACTGTAGCAAGATCTCTAATGGATGGTTAAGAAAAACATAGGTTACGAGTGGATTATGATCAGCAAAAGACCGTTAATTAGTTCTATACATGATTACTCTTTTCCTTATTGGCATATATGTATTTTCATAATAACATGGAAAAATGAATAGCATGATTTCTATCAATAGATTGTGACATTTAAATCCAACAAAAGTATATATGATTGCAGAGTAATTATCACTAAAAATGGTTCATATACTAAGTCAAGGGCTTTTTCATGGGAGAGGCAACAATATTAAAACAGAATTGGCATAACCGGTAACAATATCATCAGAATTACTTAATATGTGTTACTATGAAGCCTACTTAATTATTAAATTTATTTTATGTACATTTTACAATACGATTATCGTATTGCAAAACATGGTACGAACTTCAATCAATCGTGTGTTAATACTGTGCATAACATAAAACTACACTATAGAAAAACTGACCCCTAGCATCGTAAGGAAATCCCAAGTCACACGTGTAAAAGTTCAAAATATATATTTGTACGTAGTTGATGAACATTTTTCAGTATTATTGATCACTTTTTAAAATTGGAATGTTTAAAAATCGTTATCGGGATTTTCTCCTATATTAATAAATATAAACACAGCATGAGTTTGAAACAGCTTTAAAGGGAACCGACAACTAACTAATTAAGAAAAGGGTTAAGAGCCGCGTTTGTGTAGGTTTGGGAGCTGCGATCATACTGAGACAACGGCTATAGCCAGTACGTGGCATATATTGCCACGTAAGCAGTTGGTGATGACTTCGTTACAGAAAGTGATTAATCGAAATAGTAAATCACCGCGCTGTTTCCTTATTATTAAATACATATAAGACTTGGTCAAAATTGACATTAATTACGTTTTTTCAATCACAGATCAACAGAAAATTATTTAAATAGTCCTTTCCGAAGTAAAAGAAAAGGCTATATATTTAATAAAAGAGTTAATGGCACCATTAGTCCCTAATCTATTACTATTTTGGCGTATTAGTTCTCAATTTTCTTTATGGCGTTTAAGTACTAAAAGTTTCTTTTTTTGGTATTATTAGTTTTTTTGGCATATTCTATCTAAGATTCTGTTAAAATTCATTTAAATGAGAGTAATTTTGCACCATTGATCTCAATTTTTCAATTGTTTAATAATTTGATCTCTATTTTTTTTTGTATTTATATTTCGATTAACAATATTGTATCTGCCAATTTTTCAAAAAACTAAAATTCTAAAAAATTAATTTTCCGAAAGATTGATATACAATAATATAAAGAGGTAAACATTTAATAAAAAATTATAAAATTTTTCAAGCTTATTTCTTGCAAATAGTTAAATAATTTTAGAATAACCATTCATAATTATATGAATATTTAATGGATATAGTAATATTTCAGTCAAATTTGACTAGTACAAAAGCATGTATGTGAAATTTTTTTAGTTTTAAAAATGTTAATATAATTATTTTTTATTCATAAAGTTACTATAGTTTGACATAAACTAAGGTTTATTAGTATATTTTTCTTTTGCTTTTTTAAATTTATTTTTTACATGAACTGTTTATTTTATATCCATCTTTGAATTTTAATTTTCAGAAAGATTGGCAGATGGATTATTATTAATCAGAAATATGAAGACAAAAAACAAATTAGGGACCAAATTGTTAAACAATTGAAAAATCGAGATTAATAGTGCAAAATTTCTCTCATTCAAATAAATTTTAATGAAATTTTAGATGAAATGTGTCAAAATGACCGATGGTGCTAAAAAGAAAAACGCTTAGTACTTAATTGCCATAAAAAAAAAGCTGAGGGCCAATATGCCAAAGTGGGAATAGCTCAGGGACCAATAGTGCAATTAACCCTTAATAAAAAGCTGATGCATTACTACGTGCCGAAAGTAACATGTCATCTTCGGAAAACTACAGCTCCATCGTCGGAGGGTACACTACGCTTTCTTAGGTACGTATAACAACAGCCAACGTAGGACTGATTTGAAAGAACACCCAAAAAAACAAAAAACTATTTTATAAACTGACATATAATTGATGAAGTCAATCTGGTCCAGGTTCAATACATTATCTTTTTATTCAATCAATATCTATCTATATTTATATCGTTTCTTCAATTGATCTCTTGACTTTTACGTACTTATCAGAAGAAAAATTTCGGCAACAAGCCATTTGCGTTCTTGGTGATCAGAATCTATATTTTGAATTAAATTTATTCTTCTAACTGCATTGATCAAATTAAAGAAATACGGTAACACTAAACAATCAATTAAACAATTAATTCGGTATTGATATATGGGAATGAAAAAATAGTACACCAAATATAAATAAAATGTACAAAACTCTACAAGACGAATAACTATAACTCTACCTGTCTTTCTTTAACCTATTTTAAAAACGTCTCTATCACCATTTGGGTTAGCTTGTCTGACTGATGTGAAAACAAATTTTCCGCAAATATTTATCTAATAATTATTTCTGCATTTGGATAATATATGAACTATCAAATTTAGAAAAAAACAAAAACAACAAAATGATATACAAAATAAACAAAATCCATACTGATTTAGAATAGGTAGGAAAAATATCTGTAGATATAATTTTAAGAGGACATATATCTTCACATGTATGGGAAGATTATTTAAACAAAAACAAAAATAGAAAGGACAAAAAAAATCCTATCAAAACTCCCTCAATATCTGGCCGTAGAAATCAAGGAATTTGAGTTCTACATAAAAGAGAAAAATGAAAAATTCAAGAGCCGCTAGGATTTTGGGGGGATCGGTATAAGGAAACTTCATAAATATCACGTAACATGGCGTTCTTCATACTATTCAATGGAAGCGCTTCAAGACAAAATTGCTTGAAAATTTCTCTGTATAGGATTTTTTGTTATCACCCTGCTCTAACACGTTATTAGTAGTAAGTATAAATTTTAGAGGATAGGTTAAAATATTGGAAAAAGAAACATGTATACGTAAGATCTTCTCTATTAGGGAGTATCATAACAAGAGATCAAGCAAAGAAGTTCGGATTTTACAATCCAAATATAGGAGATTATTAATTTATACATTTATAGACAGTTTTTATATCAATATAAAGAAAATAAGTCGTGCACGTAATTATAAATTTGTATCATGTGTACAATATTACCAAAAAAAAAAAAAAGAAAAAAGAAAAAAAAAGCGGGGGTTATTTAGTTGTATCGATTGGTCATTAATTTGCTTCACAATGTATAAACTATACATATTTATATATATATATATATGTACATGCCTTACGCTGAAGTATGTGAAGCTCAATCCATGAATGATATAAATAAAGCTGAATATATGCATAGAATTCGACCAATCTTTCCGATCACACCAAGGAATCTTAAAGTCCAGAAGTAGCTGAATATAAAATTTAAAATTTTCAACTACCAAAGACACATCCCAATCAAAATTATACCCTAACTTATTTTATGAGCTAAAGTAATAATATAAAGCTAGCTATAACTTTGACTGCATACCACTAACTAGCCTCCGAAACTGCTACTCTAGGCTTATCAAGAAAAACACCCCTTTATTTAATATGAGAGAGGAGTGACGATTGCATTAATTTGTTATATATTCTTAGGTCTGCTATAATGAAGTTGGTATAGTCAGCGTACGTCACTGAATTGGAATTTTCGTTTGTTAAATTCCCTCTCTCCTCTGAGTCCTGTCTCTATGTATATCTTCACATCATGATTCTTTTTTTCTTTTTTTTTTTTCAATTGGGAAATTTGTGCTTTGTATACTCTTTTAAATTTAATAACTTCAGATTTTCCAACTCATCACTTCATTTCATATATACACTTTCGAATATGATAAGAAAACATATCAAACACTTATCTATTACACCAATCGAAAATCTATCGAACACATTTGAAACGAATTTGAAACCATGTGAAACGACATAATATACCATTAATTTTCAAGTAGGGAATCCGAACATTGGGGCTTATAGAAATATGACTAAATTTTGGGCCTAATTTCAGTAAATGTCCCTTTGTCAAAAGTTATAACAAAATGTCCAGTATATATGTATATATACCAAGTGTAAAATTTTATATACCAAGTATAAAAAATTATATACCCAGTGCATTTCAGAACGGTAACTAAAATTGGTAGATATGTATATATACCAAGTGTAAAAATATATCTACCTGGACATTTAGCTATAAAATTTTAAAAGTGGACATCTACTTAATCAAATTTAAAATTTTGATCATCCACCTAAATTTCTCCCGAAGACGTTTCATTAGAGTCTAAAAATCTAAATTAAAAGCTACAAAAAAACATTAAAAAATACTTTGGTATCTACTTTTAATTAAATCCAATTAGCAGTTATAGGGTATAGTCCAAATTTACACAGGCACCTTATATTAGGAGTGGCAATTCGTATTGTCGTGTCATATTCGTGTCATGTCGAGGCATATATATAACGAGCAATTACCAAACCCGAACCCGACACGTTTATTATTCATGTCATGATTTGTAAACCCACATCCGACACGCTAAACAAAGCGGTTAACCTGTGAGCGACGCATTTAACACGTTATTTAAATAGGTCGTATTCAGATTGTGTCTAACATAACACGATCTACTAACCTGTATACTGTTAACCCGTTAATTGAACTCAATTTAACATGTTAATGTTAAATATGTTGTATTTGGTTCAACTTAACATAACGTATTAACCTATTAATTTTAACATGTTAACCTATTTCACATTTTCAATATAACTTGATATAATCTATTAACTTAACCTATTTCACATTTTCAATATAACTTGATATAATCTATTAACTTATTTTATATTTCCAATATAACCAAGCAACCATAATTAAATAAATATAACACACAATCCAAAGTTTAAAACCAAAATAAAACTTTCAAGTTTTAGTACATAAAACATAAAAGAGAAGTTTTAAGTCTTGGTACACACAAGATAATACAATGTCTCAAAAAATTTAATCGTGTTAAATGGGTCAATTTCGGATTTAACAGGTTAACCTGCTAATTACATATTATTTAATCATGTTTAATCAGGTTTAATCTGTTTTGACCTGTACCTGTTTAAAACAAACCCAAATCCACTAATTTCGTGCCGTTTTCGAGTCGTGACCTAAATTTTCACCGCTATCTTATATCTATTACATATCTTATTCCAATCCTCGTAATTCGTATATATTTTCTTGTGTTTCATAGATTTTCCTTTTTTCAAAAATGGATTAATTTGGACATTCCCAAAAGCTAAACAAACTCGAAACCGAAATTTTAGATAAAGTACTAAAGTATATGCTAGAGTACTATTATTCCATCAATTTTGAAGATTAACTAAGATAAGATTTTTTCTAATATGGGTCGCTGGCTGGATTGGTTTACCTTTGTATGTTTCCAACAACATATCTTTACATATAGATTCTTCTAGCTTCGTACAAAATACAACTTTATTAATTTGTTATTTTTGTTTGGCGTGTCATATCAAATTGAATAACGTTGATAATAAATTCTAATTACTTAATATTATAACTACTTAATAAAGTAGAACGCTGCTGAAAACCTTATTCGTAATAGGGATATTATCATTTTTATACTTTGTATTTTGACACTTTATTCGAATTATATTTTATATTTTGGTTATTATCAACATTGGCCTTTAAACTTGAATTTTGTTACAAATTTATATCTGACACTAGTTTAGAGCAATTGATTTACCAAGATGCCATTTAAAAAATTAAAAATAAGTCATATAAAAACTTATTCGAGAATAAATTTATTGAATTATCTTAGTAAATTAACTGTTCTAAACTGATATTGGAATATAAATTTGTAACAAATTTTCAATCTAAAAATCAATATTGAATAACCAAAACACAAAATATAAATTGAACAAAATATCAAAATACAAGGTGTAAAGATGATACTATCCCTTCATAATATAGTTTTTCTGGTTACAAGAAGAAAAATGAAAGTAAAACCACCATAATTAAAAGAGAAAATTATAGATCAAAACAATAGAAATATAGAGGAGGAAGTGATGTACTGATGTCCCATGTGACGGGCCAAAAGTACGAGCCCATCACTCTTTAGGCTGGGACCCACAGAGTGGAAGTTCAATCGGATGCTGTCCGCCACGTGATCAACATTGGCCCTACATTGTCGCCTAGACCATTACTTTCATAATTCGTTTCATTTAAGACTCTTTAAATTCGTTTCTGAAAGGAACAATAAAATAAATAAAATTAGTGTGAACAATATTTTAAAGCAAGAAATAAAAATTAAATATTGGTTTGGGACAATAATAATGCATCAATAATGAGTTTCACCTTCCGAACTAGTGTATTAAAAGTGGTGTTAGTAATAATGTGGGCAGCAATAAATTAATAAATGCAGTGGGGTTGAGGCCTTTCCTCCTGGCGATTGGAGGGTCGATTGTTGCCGCTATGCACTTCTCACTCGCATACCCTACCAAAACTGGAGAAAACAAAAATTCAATATTCATTTTGGTAGGAAAAAAGTGGTTTAAAACAAAAAATTTCTTCTGTTGATATTTCTTAATTTTCATAGTTTTATTAAGTTTTTTAAAATCATATATATTTTTGACATAATTTTAATACGTAACATTTCAAAACGCATAAATTAAAGATATTTCTTAACTTATTACTCCTACTTTTTTTAAGTAGACATTTTGGTGGAGAGTTCTCGATTATGATACAGGAAAATATCATACTACTGGTGCATGTGTTCGAACTATCAAATTTGTATTAAATTCTATTAAATAGACATAATTATTTTATTCTTTTTGATTAAGATGTGAATGTAGTTGTAGATTTATCTTTATTTGTAACTAGGTACTATTCATCTCCAATATTAAAGTTGAGTTTCGAATTCCTTTACTCTTATAGAAAAAAGGAATGATTAAGATGTGTACAATCAGAAGTATCCATCAACCTGCGATCGGTCTCCTACTCTGATAGCTAATTTTATGGTTTCTTATCGGTAAAACCAGTAGAACTTAACGTATAAGTAATGTGAAGTAGTAAACTACATTACTAGATTATAAGAGTGAAATGATCCATATACAGTCAAGAAAAAGTTCAATTCTAATATAATATACTCGAGAACAAAATTGGCTAGCTACATTATATATATATATATATATGTACACAAAGGTGGTTCTGTAAATTACTAAATTTTCTATTTGTTGAAAAGTTTAAGTTAAGCGGTTGAACAACATGGCGTCATACGCTAATACTTCTATTTTGTGTGTGGACAAACATAAAATGGATATACTGAATAAGGTAAGAGCATTGCACTAACTAGCCTCAGACATATGACAAACTGACACTTTCTAATCAAAATTTGATTCAAATTTATAAATCCAAATTGTAAAATTTTATTGGTTAATTTTTTCTATAAATAATAATAATAATAATAATAATAATAATAATAATAAGTTTCGGCTTATATTCCTACTAATGTAATTTCGATTACAGATGGACAAATATTCTTATCCGCTGATCTCTTCAATACTGGAAT
>JXTC01000630.1:80751-91086 GCA_002914845.1 Trema orientale
AGTAAGCACAAGCGGGTAGCGGGAATCGAACCCCATCATTAGCTTGGAAGGTTAGAGGTTATAGTCGACGTTGATTCATCTGTTTATTATTATTATTATTATTATTATTATTATTATTAGTGCAAAAGGCAAATTTCGTAGCTCAACTTGATAATATTGCACTTTACAGGATAGGGCTGTGTAAGTATTATGTTTCATGTATCATTTATTAATTTTTCTATGTGTTGAGTACTTGAGATATTATTGGTAACAAGGCATTAAAAAAAAAATCATTAAACATAAAATGTTTAACTTTTGCTGAAAATACTGCATGAACAAAAGGAATTAAAAGTTGGTAGCAAGTCACTATATACTACTTTGAAAATGGCCAGCTAAAGATGTATGGATATTCCCTCAACTTATACCTCGAAGACTCGAAGAAAAAAAGTAATTCAATAAACAGAATTATTTCGAAGTTGATAATTCTAGATCTCTAAATTAAAAAATGTGTTTGAATCTTTGAAATTTTCGGTTAATTACTTTTAGAAATATGTATTCAGTTTGTGCAGTCGTGCATTACATGTGCATGGCACAAGCTAGTTATGATAAATGGCCTTGAGAAATCTTATACTAATTCTACTTATTAGTTTCCCAAGTGGATCTCCACTTCTATATTAAAGTGCCTCTCTTTTCTATTTCATTTCTTTTAATTTTTTTCTTTATTATTTCTTAAATATATATTTTTTCCGATCTCTTGCAAATTTTGATTTTTGGATATCTTGACTTTCTTGATATTTACCAACTAGATGAATTCGCCAATTTTTTAAAGTCATAAAAATAGTTGAGGTTTATTTATTGACTAGTAGAGTTCTGTCAACTAACTGGTTAAAGTATCAAATTATACCAAGAGTAATTTTGGTAAAAACTGATATACTTCGTAATATCTTTAGTTAGCTATTATACGACAAATTTGGTTTTTTGAAATGCTATTTATAAAAGCTTCCCCGTAAAAATGCTATTTAGTGTAAGGGCCCAATAGTAGGGCCAGAGCAAATGCAAAGTCACGTGCTACACCATGGATGTGTTTTCGGATTTTTTTTTTTATTTTGGTTAAAAGAAATTATTTTCTGGGCTTTCCTCTTGTTTTCATTCTGAGCTGAGGTAGACATGGCATAATGCCTGTCCATAAGATCGAATGAGTTTGGCATTATGTAGTTGTACTCATGGCCCATGATCGAGGCCCAATGATTAGAAAATGGAAAAGAATTGTCATTGT
The DNA here is from genome assembly GCA_002914845.1 of Trema orientale. Lineage (NCBI taxonomy): Eukaryota > Viridiplantae > Streptophyta > Magnoliopsida > Rosales > Cannabaceae > Trema > Trema orientale. The sequence goes on from JXTC01000630.1 coordinate 82,007, forward strand.
GTGCCTTACTTTTGGTGATCTGGTCCACAAAATATCTACATTATTAGTTTCATTGACTTGCTTGTATTTCAATCGACTTTTGTCTATCGCCACGGAAAACTGTTTTATGAAAATTATTTGTTAAACTTGAAAGGGCGTTACGTTCAGTTTTTAGCCAATAAAAATTTCACATATCAACTCTGTTATTCATAATTTATACATATACTAAACTCAAATATGATGATTTCTAGCTGGTTAAAAACCAGTTTAGATATAATGATCAATAATGATATTTAGTATTCTTCTATGTGAAAAATCAATCGTTTTAAAAAAGGAAGCGGCTATAGTAGGGGCGCTCCTACGTAAGGCCTCTATTTTTACACCGTTTGATGGGGATCTGTGGGGAATCTGTTTATACACAGATTCCCATCAAACGGTGTATAAATAGAGCCTTACGTAGAGACGTCCCTATTGTAGACGCGCCCTTTAAAAAATAGAAAAGAATACTCTATATCTTTGAAGGTGCCTCACCAATTTAAAAATCAACCACCATTCTCACTTTCCCTCCAACATACTCAATATGTAAAAGCATATTGGACATAAGAGAGGTGATGATTAAGCCATACTGCAAATAAGAGAGTGATGATGATAATTTTCAAGTATCTAATAATATACTTTGGAAGCTGAGTACTCTTTTTGATTTAAATTTAAGATTCCTTTAACGAGTTTCTTTTAACTTGGTGTCTTTCCCTCTTAATTTAGCGGAAAAAGCCAACTAATATTTGTCACTACTTTTAACTTCCAACATAGTTGTTCTTTCTCAAGCCCTCGACAACAAAACCTTTTCAGACATATGACTTGGAATTCAACACTTACAAGTCAAAAACATTATTAGGTGCATGCATATACAACATAGTTAGATATACATATATATATATTATACAAGATAAAGATAACGGAAAAATGAAAAGAAAAAAAAAAAAAAAGATGTGAGGGCAGACACCCTTCGCTTTGTCTCTGTCCAATATTTGCATGCAATGTATGTGTCCATATATATACGTATATATATCCGGACACCAATATATGTATATACTTAATTAATAATTCTTAACCGATCATAATTCATGCTTAGTTCCCTTATATACATTTGTTTAAGTCTTTTCAAAGTCATGTCTGCTCCTCTCACATTGTCACATGCATCAATTGACCAACATGAAAGAGAGAGAGAGAGGGATCAAATGGACAGTACTGTTCCCACTATTTCTTGAGTTGGCTGAGAACTCCCAAATTGTCTGATCAACTCCGCCAATTAATTTTTTTTAATAACCACACCAATTAAATTAGCTAAGCGTATATTTTCTTTTTCTTATTTAGTTTTTCTTTTTTTGGTGGAAAAATTAGTTAAGCGTTTGATTTAATGTCAAACGACAAAAAGCCATTATTGTTATTAATAATAGGATCAGAAGATGCCCGGCCAAATATGTTTTCTCTGCGAGAAATTCCAAGGTTTTCCATAAAAAAGGAATCAGATTCCCAACTTGGGTTATAGTTATTTCAGTTATAAATTAACGTACTACCTTATGATTAATGACACAAAAATTGGAAAAGAAAGAGCTATTAATATATGCAGCTAAGCAATATAAAATATAGTTCTGACAAGTTGAGAAAATATATACGAAATTTTAAGAAGTGTTATATGTAATACTTCTTATATCATGAGGGCAATAACTGATATTTGTTGTTAATTAATTAGGTTTTGCTGTGAATGTGAAACAAGGACAAGCACTTATTTATACGCAAGTCGATTACCCTCGTGGCATGCCCTCTACAATTAATTGTGAAGTTTGAGTAAATAACGAACATTTTTTATACTGCTAATATATATTCGGACGCTTTTACTGTATTATAATGTGTTGATGGAACTATTTTTTTTTATAATAGTGTTGATGGAACTATTTGTGTTGGCTAACATTACTACTAAGTTAGAGCAAATCTCTGGCTAGTTACAATGTCAATTCATTCTATTTTATTGACAAAAAATGTGAATAGATTTTATTGTGATAGTAGGTTAAGCCTGATCGGTAATAGTAATCTCATTCCACATCTAGTATCAAGTTTAATGTTTGAATCTCCATCCTAATTTTAAAAGGGCGAAAAAAAAAAGCGTTAATGCATTCTATTTACATGTCAAAATGTATATTATAATATGTTAGCCACTAAAGATGTCAAAATGGGCTAGGCCAAATGGGACGACCCGCATTATAATGGACCCGAGTTCAGCCAGGCTCTAGGTTAGGGCTGGGTTGGGCTATATGTCTAGGCCCACCAATTTCGCCAAAAATAAAATTTTTTATTTTTTTAAATAAATTTAAATACAAATTTTTTCCAATACTTATAAATATACATTCTCTCATTCTTTTTTTTCACACTTTTAAAAATTTAAAAATAATTAAATAAGCTAAAATTATATAAGTAGAATAGTTGATTAAAAAAAAGTTTAAAAACATAACATATTATTTATTTTTTCATAAATTTTATTTTAAATTTTTAATAACTAATTATACAAATAATAATATCAATTTTTTAGATTTTTTTAAAAATTTCAAAATTGGGCCAAGAACGGACCGGCACGGGCTAGCTCATTTTGGCCGGTTCCGGGCCCAGCTCGACTCGGCCCGCCTAGGAGCCCGGTGGCCCTATGGGCTAGGTTGGGCTATATTTTAAAATTCCCAGCCGGGCCGTTCTTCCTCCAAACCTTCTTTAGGCGGGCCGGGGCGGGCCGGGCCAGCTCTCCTATTTTGACACCTCTATTAGCCACATGACACGTTAACTCGAACATTAGCTAAACGTATTACATATATCATTTTTTAGATTAAGAGAGTTTATCTAAAACTCATCCGTTTATTTTTTGTATTATATGTATCAATTGTCTACTCAAAATTGATACAAAAATTAAATATGTGACTTAGATCTATCTATTTATTATTGCTTTCGAGTTATATCGTCGTCTCGTGTTAAAATTTACTGGCCCGAGCCTCGTTGAGTAGATAAACTATAGCTAACTATGAAAGTTAAAAATCGTGCTAATATTACAATATGCAATAAATGTTGTTCTTTATACGATCTTTTGAATATTTTAATATTGAAACATTCAAAAACTTAATTAAAAAAAGAACAACTTTTTTTAGAAAAAGATTTTATAGTCAAATAAAAATTCTATTTGTAGGAAGTAATTAGTTTTTTTTTTTTTCTTTTTAAAGGGAAGTAATTAGAATTGGTGTCCCTTTTTTACACTTGATTTTTAAAATGTTCGTATTTTCTATCTTTTAATCAATGTCCAAATATAATAATTAATATAATGTTATATTAAAATCAAATGGGCATCTTACAAAAAAACTAGGAGAAAAATTTACGAATATCCGTTTTTAAAACTATATTTCCATAAATATGTTTTTTATTTTTATTTCACCATACTCATTTTTTATACATATTTTTGGAGAAATGTTTTACACATGAAATGTATTCATTTCATTTCATGTGTAAAATATTAGTAATTTACATTTCAAAATGTATACCATAAGTCAAATTTATAATAAAAAATATATACCCTAGTAAACACTTACATTGTACATACCGTTCATATTTTACTCATGAAATATATACTTCATAGGTGAAAAATTACATTGTAAATATATATTGCTCATATTTTGCAAATGAAATATATACCATAAAAATGGATACTTTTGAAAGAAAAATTTAAAACGGGTATTTATGAAAATAAAGTATAAAAATAGGTACTAGGTGTAAATTTCTCAAAAACTAGGCCCAAAATGAAAATTTGAAAGGAAAATTGATATAAGTAGTAGTAATTTTGACTAAAATGACATTTTAGGAGTGTTTTGTAAAATGACTATTCTAGTAGCGTTTTAGTGTTTTGCGACCTTGTGTGACATAGAGTCATACAATTTGTGACTATTGATTAGTCCTAAAAATGTCATAATTTTTATAGTCACAAATTGTGTGACTCATTGTCACACAATTTGTGACACTATTAGAAATACCAATTTGAAAAAGACTACTAAAAGAGTCATTTTGTGCCAAATTAATACTACCTATGTCAATTTCTCAATTTGAAAAATCTCTTATGGGCCAAACTTTTTGAAAAATATGGGATTTATTTATAAATATATTATTTTTAAAGTTTATTTAGAAAAATAATACTTTTAAAAAAATATTCAGAAAAATAACAAATTTCCTTCAAAATTTGTACTTTTCAAAGGTACTTCAGTTGAGTCAACCAATCGGTTACTTATGGTAACCAATCAAGTTACTTGAGATAACCAGACTCATTACTTTAAGTAACTTGACAGATTAACTTATATCAAAACTGCTAGAGGCCTTATTTTTACAAGAAATTATATCCAGTGCCCATTTTGTTGCCTTATATATCACAAACATTGGTTTTTCGTTTCATTTCAAAAAATATCCATTTTTTTAGGTATGCATTTCTTATATAAAATATGGGTGGTATACATGTACAATATGAATTTCTACTTAATTTATAATATATATTTTAAAATGTATGTAAGAATTTTCTTAATATGGTCCATATTCCATATTTAAGAGATATCATTTATTTTAGGAATACCAAAATTATAGTATAATAAATGCTAATTTTTAATTAGTCAAATATTGAGAATTAGCAAGGGTGTATTTGGTATAGGATTCAAATCATCTTCTACAAATTCAAGAACAGTTTTCATGTAGAAAGTTAAAATATGTAGAATAGAATTCGAATGCTATACCAAACGCGCCCTAAGTTTGCCGATAATTACAGAATTTGATGGAAAGTGTGTAAATGACGTATCCAGGAAACTGGTCCTCTCTCTGCCTATAAAAGAGCATCAAAACCTATCAGATTAATACTTGCAAAAAAATTAAGAGAGGCTAAGAGAGAGAAACACAGTTTCTGAAACTAGAAAATTTCTAATGATTATTGTCTGGCTCATTACAAATTTTGTCATAGAACACGGTATATAATTTCTCCTAATTATTGTTATTTTTATTATGAAAAATCATAAAGTTTTAAAATATAATATTATTCATGATGCAAATTAGGGTTTTTAACGTGTGTATCAAGAGCATGGTTTTAGAACATATGATTAAAGTAATTGTTTTTCTCTCTAATTACAAAGATAAAGATGTATTTTTGTTTTATCTTATGAAAAAATCATAGTTGTTTCTACTATCGATGCTTATTATGGTGGTTATATTTTTAAATAATGTTTTGTAGTACGACTTTTATTTACGATTGTATCTTATATTGAACAAGACAAATCTTTATCTATACTTATTTTAGAAGCGTGGATGAGAAGTTTCGCTTTCTTACTTACTTCAACCGAGTTCTAATCCTGACCGTTCATTTTTTTGATCTAATGGATGAGAATAGCCCAACTTAAGAACCTTCTTGACACGTTTTCTTCTTCCTCAGGCAACGTGTCTCCATCTCGCCAATTTTCTCTCGCTCTCGTCAATATTCTGTTGTGCAGACTGTGATCTCTCTTTGATGCTTAGTTCTCGAACAGCCGACTGAGGTAAATTCTTTTTCTTTTTCTTTGTGGTTTCACCGTTCCCTTCCTTCTAGCTTGTGTAATTGACCTGGTTCTTTCAATTCTTAGGGAGAAGAACGAGGAAGTCTACAACATTCAGGGGAAAAAAAAGAAGCAAATTTTGTGACTAAAGTAGGTCTGCCTCAATCAATCTCTACTGGAGTCTGTTGCTTGAGGTTTTGGAGCAAAAGAAAACTAAGAACCAGAATTTTTCTACTGTAAGAGCTAAAAACTCTCTCCTTTTTCCAGTCTTTTAGTTATTGGGTTAAATTTTCTTATCTGGGTTTGTACCATTTCTGTAGAAAAAGCTTTGGATTAGTCAAAAATGGGAAAGCTAGGGAAGAAGGCGAGGGAGTTTGCGAAGAAGAATCTCCAGTCCGTGCTCAAAAGAAAACGCAAAACGAATGCTTTGTTCAAGAAGAAAGCCTCTAAGAGTAAGCATTTTTGTTATTGTTTCTATAAACTTATTTTAATGTTAAAAAGCCGTAATGGGTGTTTATTTTTTTTGGATATTTTGATGGATAATGTGAGATTATTTTTCCAATTTATTTTTGTTTGATTGGATTTTTTTTTTTTCAGTTTTTTTGGTGTTGGATTGTTGAACCCAACCTTTTAAAAAAAGCGTAACCACTATATTTTTTGTTTGTGTTAATTTGTAGTATTTGTAATCAAATGTGTACATAAGTACTATTCCATCAAAGCTTCAGCTTCAATATCCATGTTTATATCTACTAGAGTATAAAGTAGGGGTGTCAATTCGTGTCGACGGGTCGGGTTCGTGTCGGGTTGAAGTCTAATATATACATAAATTATGTCAACCCGAACCCGACCCGTGACCCGTCGTGTCAGAAAACCATCAACACTAACCCGACCCGTACTTAAAACAGGTTGACCCAAACCCGACCCGCACAACCCGCTTTGGTGAATAACATCATACCCACGACCCGATTTTGACCCGTCAACCCGCTATGACCCGCCAACCCGCTATGACCCGTATTTTTTTACTTATATTTTCTTTTTCTAAGGCTATTATTATCTCATTTTAAAATAAATAAATTAGGAGTAATTTATAAATATAATTAATAACTTATAATCCTAAACACTTACATTGTACAAATTAAATATATCTATAATAATAGTCATAAACAAATTAATAAAAAATATTTTTATAATTTAATTATATATATATTTGTTGGCGGGTCAAACGGGTCAAGTTCGTGTCAAGCGGGTTGACCCGAACCCAACTCGTTTTTTATTCGTGTCAGGTTGGTCGACCCGAACCCGACCCGCACCCCTTTTTCTTCAACCCTAACTCACAAAAAATCGTGTCGTGTCCGTGTCGTGTCGTCGTGTCGTAACCCGAATTGCCACCCCTAGTATAAAGTTTGGTTGACTTGTTCTTTTCACTTTCTAAGAAGGGCTTTTATTTTTTACTATTTTAAAAACCCTTAATGGGTTTTCTGTTTTGTTTGATGGGAATTTCTTTAATTTTTTTTGGGTTTTGGATTGTTGAAGTTTGGTAAGTATTCAAAGTACTATTCTATCAAAGCTTCAGCTTCAGTATCGATATTTATATTTACAATGATTTTATTGAGTTGTTTGATTTATTCTTCGAACAAGAAGAGGACACTAGAGTGTTGACTAATATAAGGTAGAAAAATAGTGATCTTGTTATTATTAGTCCTACACTAAAATTCTTTTTTCTTTGAATTTTTGTTATATACCTTTCTATTAGAGTTATGAATTTAATGTCACCTGAATATTAGTAACATCATATTTATACTGCAAAAGTCTGGAATAATTATGGTGATTTGTAAACTTCAAAGTTTACTTTTGATGTCTTCTAGAAGAGGCAAGGCAAGAATCCAGAACACTTTTCTCTTGATGCAGTGTACACTGATGATGTACGTTGACGATGATGACGATGCAACTGGAGATGATTTTGACAGTGATGTATATCTTTCAGAGATTTGTGATTTATGTTCTGAATCTTCTGATTTTGAAATTTTTCTTACATTTTCTTTGGTTCCTCTGAGGTGCTTTCTGCGTAAACTTTATAATATCCCAAGCAGGGCTCAAATTTACACGTTGCTCAAAGTTATGGTGATAACTATTTAAAAGCTAGGGGCACTTGGTTTGTTGATTTCACACCATTCCAAAACCATTTCTCCTATTCCTTTAACTGAATGGAATTTCTATATAGACAATAGTGATTATAACTTTATATCTCGATCTAGACCAAGCTTCTTTCCATGATATAACTTACTGGACTTTGTGGTTTTGGCTATGATTTATGGCAAATTTTGATTTCGATTTGGGTTCATATATTGTCATTTTCCTCCTGATTGTAATATAGTAATTATTATTCTTTGGTTGAGGAGGATATAAATGAAGCAAAAGATTATTAGTATAGTTAGTATGTTGCCTATCTTAAGGCTTCAATAAATATATAGTGTCCCCGTTTGCAACTCTCGTTTTTTTCTTTATTTTAATTAAAATTGTACTTCATATTTGTTAAGTTAATATAGACTATGAGCAAATTTAAATAAAGTTGGTTTGGAGGAAATGAGAAGGACTATAGGGAATATAGATAGAGCTCAAGAAATTCTTGAGGTTGGTTTTCTTTCTTCTACTTTAATGAAAAAGTTATACTTGATAACTCCTTAGTTAAGTACAATAATTATATTATAATAAAGAAATACAGACATTCTCCTAGAGTAAGGATTCATACTCATGTTTGTGGTAGATTGACCATTCTGATATTAGTTCTCAACTATTCAAAATGTTGGTTGAAATCACAACTTAACAAGTGAAATTTCCTAATTGTTTATGGAACTTTGATTTATGATTGGTTATATTCAAATGGATGGGATAATATTAGGTATGAAATCTTTAGTCTTGGAGACAATTTACAGGTTGCTATAGTTAATTTCATTTATAACGTTTAGTGAATCCTCTATACATTCTTTCATTAGTCGCATTCATTTGTTTGTCTTTTCATATATGTTCATTAGATATAGATACTGGTGGTAGATGTAATAACTCGTTTTTACATTGGTCAAAAAGTGGTCTTTGATCAGACTTTAAAAAAAAAAAAAAAAAAAAATCAGATTACATAACTCTTTCTCTCTCCTCCGTCTCGTTTTCACTCCCCTCCCCAGATCTCTCTCTCTCTGTTCATTCTCGGCCAAAGAACAGCCGCCGCCGTCCAAGCTCCGACCAGCCGCGACGACCACCGGCGAACTTCGCCAGCACCTCCACGAAGCTCCGCCAGCCACCAGCCACCAGCCACAGCCGCCGAGGCCCAGTCGCCGGAAAACACCATTTTTGCCGTTTTGACCCATTTCGGTTTTTTCGTCACCGGCAAAGATTCTGGCCACCAAACGACTCCAAACCGGTCCCGTTGGATTCGTATCGTCGTCACGAACGTCAAGGTATATATATCTCAACTCCATTTTGCCCGGATCAAAAGATGCCATTTTTGAGTATTTT
>JXTC01000630.1:92129-134594 GCA_002914845.1 Trema orientale
GAGGTTCACGGGATGAAATTCTAAATATTTTATTATAATGGACTGTTTACAAAACTAAAACTTTTTAGACATTTTTCAAATAAATCAAAGAATTTCTCATCTTTGTGAAATTCCCCTTCTGCCACTGGTCCGGGTTTTGGATCGTGACAGTGGAACTGTAATTGCATCTTTGATATTGAATTATTCAGTTTTTTATAGTTAGAATGAGAATTAGCCGTAATAGTTTGAAATGAGAATTTTTTATTAAGTCTGGAGCTTGGGATACTGTTTGGAGAGTATTCACATATTTTATTGTGTAAAACTAATTATGGATCCGGTCCAACCTTATTTTCAACTTAATATAGAATATACCATACTTGTTTAGGAAATGGTATTGTTCTTCATTACCCTTAGTATACTCGATTCAATTGCTGCCTCTGAAGCTCTTAGTTATCTCTTCAATTCATCTACATGGTTTATTTTTAGTATTCATATCAATGAACCTCTATCACTATAGGAACATCCTTTCTCAACATATGCATGGATGGTTAAATTTGTAGTTTTAATGTTACTGTCTTCATGATAGTGCACATATTTTCCTCCTGAAAATGAAACAAGTGAATTTTAAGTTCACTCTTGCAATAACCAACTATGAGAATGATCTCCCTCATCAAAGTTGCCAAACATGAAACTTTACTAATTGTCTTTTTTGGTGAAGGCAACTAAAGGTTTATACTCTACAACTTTATCCTAACTTCTAATTTTGTAAAAGTTAGCAGATATAATTATATAGCACAAATGAGCTACATTTTGTAGTCAAAACATAGACACAAGATAATAGGATGGATTGTAAGTCTTTATGTAGTATTTTTTTTTTTTTTGAATATAGTTCATGTAGTTTTGTGTTGTTATATAATTGTGATATGACTAATGGGAGAAGCACGTTGCACACGTGCCAAGGGCAAGTCCCACAGTAGTTTATTCATAAAAGCCTTGTATTGTGGCATGATTAATTAATATATGATACACGACTTACTTAATGTTTTTGTGGCTTGTTAATGTATTATAGTTATATCTTTGCTTTCATATTTACGGCTATTGTATAGAATAGTTTTATAGAGATATATTTATTGTTATCAGTACTGTACGAGGATATGTGAATATATTGCATTTATGCTATAAGATTTATATGTTATTTTTTTACTGATAATGGATTAACTCCCTTATATCATGAGTATAAATCTATGTTTAAAAGAAATTGATGACAGGTATGTCTTTTATTTCCATATACTGACCGAAATTTTTATGGATTTATGAATTTATAATAAAGTCAATTTATCGAGCATGCGATTTTAGTTTCAGTACCAATTGCTTATATGTTTTTATGTCTCAAAGTGTCATAATACTTTCAGTAGTTAAAGGGCCATTAAGTTGTGGATCTAACGATGTCTTGATATAATTATTTGTTAAATTGTGTAATTTGGAATCTCTTAAGATGATATCTTCTTATAATTTTCATAAGTATATTGATGTTTATAAATTATAAAATTCTATAGAATCGCCCAAGGGTTGATTAGTTAATTTTATAAATTATGAGCGTGATTGTGGTTAATTTATACACTTGGTTAGATATATTTAGTATATCCAAAAATTGCAAATATGTCCAATTAGTGTATATTAAATTATCAATTAAGTGCCTATATATATGGGCACCAATTCAATAAGTATTTTTTTTTAATACCTATCTATAGGTATTATTTTGTCCAATTAAAATTTATCACACGTGTCTTTTTATAATAAAAAGTGAAGAGAAAAAAATATTAAATAATGAATATTTATTTTTATTTTTATCTTTACTTTTTTTCCAACTACTTAAATTATAGTAGCCGTTAGATCAATGATCCAATGACTAAAAAAAAAACCTATGGATTGGTTAAAAAAAAAAAAAAAACTATTGGAGTGGGAACTTATATATATTATACGTTGTTGTATCACCCAAAGGAGAACTTTAATATACACTTATTGTTTATGTCAATTATTTATTTGAACTTAGAATCTTATTAAAGCTTATGACTCAAAGCATTAACTTGTGAGCAATTGTACATATGTTGCAATATCTATTACTGTTTTTTTTCATTCACATACCTCATCTGTTCCATATTTTAATGGGTTAAATTTTGGTGATTGGTGTGAACAAATCCAAATAGGTGTGTTGGATCTTGATTTAGTACTTCAAGCTGACAAACCTGCTGCTAGTCGTACTGAAGAAAAATCTCTCCACAAAGCTTGAGAGAGATCGAGCAGATTGAGTCTAATGTTTATACGAATGACTGTAATAAAAAACATCAAGTCATCTCTTTCCCAATGATAGGGCTAAGAAATTTCTGAAATTTGAAGAAGATAGTTCTCAGACTATTGACAAATCACTTGCAGGGACATTAATGGGTAACTTGACCACCATGAAATTCGATGGTTCTCATATATACATGAGCATGTTACCGAAATGATAAATATTGCAGCAAGACTTAAGTCCTTAGAAATGAATGTGGATGACAACTTCCTTGTGCAATTCATCATAAATTTTTTACTTCGTGGGTCTGGTCCATTCCAAATACCTCAAAAGACAAATGAAATGTGAATGAATGGCACAATATATTTGTTCAGGAGGAAACAAGACTAAAAAATCAAGAAAGTCATTCCATTAATTTCCTTAATCGTCCTAGAGCTGGAAAGAAAGCCGGAAACAATAAAGGAAAGGGCCAGTAGAAAACACTGAAAATGAATGAGCTATTTGCCCAAATTTACAATAAGAACAAAAAGAATAATAAGTGCCACTTCTACGATAAATATGGGCACTATAAGAAAGATTACCAAAAACATAAGATATGGTTTGAAAAGAAAGGTAAGTATAGTGCGTTAGTATGTTTCGAATCTAATTTGGCTTAAGTTCCTTATAGTACTTGGTGTATTGATTCTGGCTGTACAACTCATGTTTCAAATACAGTGCTGAAATTCCTTATAACCCAAACCATAAATCCAAATGAAAATTTTTTTTTTCATGGGAAACCGAGTCAAAGCCCCAGTTGACTATTGGAACCTATCGTTTGATTTTAGACACTGGTTATTATTTTGATTTATTTCAAAAACTTTATGTACCTTTAGTTTCTCATAATTTAGTTTTTTTTTTTATATAGACTTGATTCTGTTGGATACACATTTAAATTTAGAAATGGATGTTTTAGTTTATTTAAGAATAATGGTTTTTCCAGTTCTGCTTCTCTTTATGATAGTTTATACAAATTGAAACTCGACAATCTTTTTGTTGAGATTTTTTTAACTTTGCATCATAATGTTGGTACTAAACGTGGTTTAGTTAATAAACATTTTGCTTACTTGTGGCATCAATATTTGGGTCATATTTCCAAACAAAGATTAAAGAGATTAGTAAAGAATGAAATCCTTCTAGACTTAGATTTTACTGATCTGGATGTAGTGTGGATTGTATTAAAGGAAAAAAAACTAAATGTATAAAGAAATGAGCCACGAGGAGCACACAGCTCCTTGAACTTATACACACCAATACATGTGGGCCTTTTTATGTTTCATCTTTTGGTAGAGAAAAGTATTTCATCACTTTTATTGATGACTTTTCACGTTATTGTTGCATCTATTTTGCATGAAAAATCTCAATCAGTGGATGCCTTACATGTGTTCATAAACAAGGTTAAAAGACAATTAGATAGAAAAGTGAAAGTTGTCAGATCTGACAGAGGTGGTAAATACTATGGAAAATATGATGAATCTGGACAGTCTCCTAGTATATTTGCTAAGTTCCTTGAAAAGCATGGCATACATGCTTAATACACTATACCAGGCATACCACAACAAAATGGTGTAGCTGAAAAGCATAATCATACTTTGATGGATATGGTTAGGAGTATATTAAGCAATTCATCTTTACCCCTTTCGTTGTGGATGCATGCTTTAAAAATCGTCATGTATATGTTAAATAGGGTTTCTAGTAAGGCAGCTTTAAAGACTCTTTTTAAACTGTGGAATGGAAAAAAATCCAGTTTAAAGCACCTACATGTTTGGGGTTGCCTGGTAGAAGTAAGAATTTATAATCCACAAGGGTATAGATTTTATTGTCCTAACATAATATAAGAATTGTTGAAACTAGAATTGCTAGGTTCATTGAAAGTGGCAATTTTAGTAGGAGTAAAGAAACTCGTAAAGTAGATATTCAAGAAATTAGGGTACAAGTTCCTTTACCCAAAATTTCTTCTAAAGACGTTGTTCCTATGGCTGTTGAATAGTTTAACAATCCACAAGAACAACAAATGAATGCTCAAATACTCCATACTAAAGTTGCCAATAATGAACTCTATTAGATGAAACTCAAAGAATAGAAGTAAGGAAATCTAAAAGACAAAGAAGATTAGTTATTCCTAATGATTATATGGTTTATCTATAAGAGTTAGAATTTGACTTAGGAATGGATAATGATCCAATTTCTTTTTCACAAGCCATAGATAGTAGTAATTCTACTAAATGGGTAGAAGCCATGAAAGATTAGTTAAAATCGATGGAACGGAATAAAGTTTGGGAACTTATTGAATTACCTGAAGGTTATAAAAGAGTTAGATGTAAATAGATTTTTAAGACCAAACGTGACTCGAATGGTAATCTAGAACAACATAAAGCTAGACTTGTTGCAAAAAGTTTTATTTAGAAGATGACATTGACTACAAAGAGACTTTTCACTAGTTTCTAAGAAGGACTCTTTTAGAATTATTATAGCCTTGGTAACTCATTATGATTTAGAGCTCTATTAAATAGATGTGAAAACTGCCTTCTAAAATAGGAACTTAGAAGAAGAGGTTTACATGGACTAACCAGAAGGTTTTTCAATTGAAGGAAAGGAACATATAGTGTGTAAATTGAAAAGATCAATACATGGACTTAAACAAGCTTCCCGACAATATTATCTTAAGTTCAATGATACCATTACCTCTTTTGGATTTAAGGAAAACACCGTTGATCGGTGTATATATATAAAGATCAGTGGGATCAAGTTTATTTTTCTGATTCTATATGTTGATGACATATTGCTCCCTGCAAATAATCTTGGTCTATTACATAAGACTAAGAAATTTCTCTCTAAGAACTTTGAAATGAAAGATATGGGAGAGGCGGCAACCTATATGATTAGAATTGAAATTTTCGTGATAGAAGACAAGGACTGTTAGGGTTGTCTCAAAAAGTATATATAAGTAAGGTCTTAGAGAGGTTTAACATGGGAAAGTGTTTTATAAGTGTTGTTCCAATTCAGAAGAGGGATAAATTCAACCTTATACAATGTTCAAAAAATGAATTAAAACGTAAACAAATGGAAGGAATTCCTTATGCTTCAATTGTTGGGAGCTTGATATATGCTCAGACTTATACCAAGCCAGACATTATCTTTGTTATCAGAATGCTGAGCAGGTATCAAAGTAATACAAGACTAGATGATTGGAAGGCTGCTAAAAAAGTGTTAAAGTACTCGCAAGGAACAAAGGATTTCATGCTCACTTATAAGAGGTCTGATCATCTAGAGGTAATTGGATATTCAGATTCAGACTTTGCTGGATGTGTTGATATAAAAAAGTCCACATTTAGCTACTTGTTCATTTTAGCTGGAAGGACAATTTTATAGAAAAGTGCGAAGTAGTCTGTCATTATTGCATCCACTATAGAAGCTGAGTTCGTGGCATACTTTGAGGCCACGCTTCATGGGTTATGACTGCGAAATTTTATTTCAGGACTTGGGGTTGTTGACAGTATGACCAGGCCCCTGAAAGTTTATTGTGATAATGCCACAATAGTCTTCTTTTCTAAGAACAATGGGTATTCTAAAAATGCTAAACACATAGAATTGAAGTACCTTACCATCAAAGAAGTTCAGAAACAAAGAGTGTTATTTAAACACATTAGCACCAATCTCATGATTGCAGATCCTTTAACAAAAGGACTTCCACCAAAGATATTTAAAGAACATGTCAAGAGAATGGGCCTTTTTAGATGTTATAATTGATGATATGTCATAACATTATGTTATGTTTTGTTTTGATTATATATTTGATACTCTTAGATTATTTACAAAATTGTTTCTGATTTTTTTTTTTCAATTTAGTATATATATGAATGTATTTGATGAATAACACAAGAATCCTTTCTGACAAAGACATTATTATTGGCCATAATTATAATTCTCATTTAGAGATCATTTAAGTATGAGCTAATGATGTAGTACATGGATGGAACTATGTTGATTAATGATGTACAACCGCCATAACTCTTATTAATGTCTGCTAAATTATGATATATGATTTAGCTAAAGTAAGAACAGGTTTAGCATGCTTTATGCACATTATGTATCATTTATTATATCTTAAATGTAAATGATGTCACATAGACCAAGTGGGAGAATGTAAGAATTTTCTTAATATAGTCCATATTCCACATTTAATATATATCATTTATTTTAGGAATATCCAAATTATGATATAATAAATATAATAACTGCTGATTGTCAATTAGTCAAATATTGAGAATTAGTAAGTTTTTTGATAATTACAGACTTTGATAGAAAGTGTGTAAATAACGTATTCAGGAAACTAGTCTTCTCTCTGCCTATAAAAGTGCATCAAAGCCGATTAGATTAATATGTACTAAAAAATTAAGAGAGGCTAAGAGAGAGAAACAAAATTTTTGAAACTAGAGAATTTCTAGTAATTATTGTCTTGCTTATTAAAGATTTTGTCATAGAACAAGGTACGAAATTTCTCCGAATTATTATTATTGTTACAATGTATATTGTCTGGCTTATTAAAGATTTTGTCATAGAACAGGGTACGCAATTTCTCCTAGTTAGGGATTTGCATATTATGATTTTTTATAATGTATATTAATTTTTAGGTATGATTTTTATTCACGTGGTATATATTTCATGTAAAAACTAATGATATATATTTATCCAAAACATTGTATAAAAACGAATATTTGTGAAATAAAAATTAAAACGGATATCTAATGAAAATATACTTAAAAATGGGTATATATGTACTTTTCCCATTTCTAAGCATATGTATCAAGGTTTCTTACAGAAATCCAGGCCCATAAAGTTAAAAATTGAAAAATGGGAAAATGACATAGGATACTACCTTTTAAAAAAATATTCCAATAATACGACCCAATCCATTATAATTTATTTTGTACGACCTTCTCTTAAAATTGGCCAGTTCTTTTTCGCTTCATCTTCTATTCTCATTTTCACGACTTAATCAGTTTTAATCGACCGATTCAATTCTTGAGCGAGCAATTCTCGTGCGAGTAATGGATGACCATATTTTTGAAACTAATTTGGCTGAAATTAGAGAGAAAAGTAAAGACTCCCTTGTTTTAAGATTGTGTGAATTGGAATTGGTTTGAAAAATAAGAGCTGGTTTCTTGGTTTGTTATAGGTAAATATTCAGGAAACATTTGTGGTTTTTTGTAATTTAGTTAGCTATAGGACATTCTGTTACATGGAAACTAAACTGGTATCCTGAGACCCTTTATGGTTTCATATGATTAACTTACGTATAGGGTATTCTGCTAAAAGGAAACTATATTTTAGAAACTTTTGTGTTTTCCTATGATTAGCTTACATACAGGGTATTCTGCTAAAAAGAAACTACAATTGTTTTTTAGAAACCCTTGTGGTTTTCTATAATTAACTTATATATAGTGTATTCTACTAAAAGAAAACTAAACTGACTTTTTAGAAACTTTTGTGGTTTCGTGTGATTTACTTACATACAGGGTATTTTGCTGAAAGGAATCCAAACTGATTTCTAGGAAATATTTATGGTTTTATATGAGTTACTTATGTACATGACACTCCGCTAAAAAGAAATCAAATTTGTTTCTAGGAATCCTTTGTTATTTCTTGTAAAAAAAAATGACTTATTTACTAAAATATCACCACATTTTCTAGCACCTAAAGTATTTAGAAAAATACTCTGAAAGGTCATAAATTTGGTAATAATTTTTGAAAAATAGGTATAAGTGTCCAAAACCCTTGAAAAGTCCCAAATGGGCTGATTTTTTAGAAAACTCCTGTATTTATTTAGAAAAATACCACTTTTTCTTCAAAATTTTAGTGATACTTGAAATAATGAGTTGGGTTACTTTGAGTAACTAATTTAGGTACTTGAAATTCCCAATCAAGTTACCTAAGGTAATTTGACAGGTTACTTTAAGTCTCTTATCAATTAATAAAAATAGTATTTTTATAAATAATTTTAAAAATAGTATTTTTCTAATTAAATCTAGATTTTTCAAACAATTTTAAAATCCGGGATTTTTTAATTTTTTTTTAACTTTTATCATAAAAAATCTAATTTCCTCTATGTATCATGCCATGACAGCTTTGGGTTCATGAGCCCAACATATGTCCAAGCCTTGGGCCTATTAGTAACAAAGTTGGGAAAAGGACATGGGTAAGACTTATTTGGGCCAAGATGACTTTTTTGTGAATTTTTTTAAAAATGATAATTTTAGGAGTATTAAAGACGTCTTGACCTATGGTCAAAAGCATCTTGACCATAACAAAGTCATAAATAATTATTTTTTTATGGTGAAAAAGTTCCTGACCATAGATCAAGACGTCTTTGACACTCCTAAAAATGTCATTTTTAAAAAAATGCACAAAAAAGTCATCTTGGTCCAAGTTAGTCTTACCCATGTCATTTTCTCAACAAAGTTTTGGGTCTCACAAAGGCCCATTCTGATTTTTTTTTTTTGAGTTTCTAACATTTTTACCTACAAAAATCGAAAAGAATTACAAAAATACGGAAGTCATGGTTTTTTTTTTCAATTTTCGTAAGGTTTTTATTAGAAAAAAATCACTTTTTTAAAAATATTTAGAAAAGTACCATTTTTAAAATAGTTACTGATTACCGATTTCTGGAAACTAGTTACTGCTTACCAGTTATATATCAGTTATAAATACCGTTGATTACTAGTTACCAATTTCTGGAAATTGGTTATCAGAAACTAGTTACTCCGACCAAACCAGGTTCATCGTCTATAGTTCCTTTGCTAACTCATGAGCAGCGCGATTCGCATGTGTACAACTGAAACCTGAGAGTAAAAAGACAACAAACTATGAATATGTCCAATAAGATTACCGAATTCGGTAGTCTTAATTGGATAATTAAGTATTAACAGCCTTTGCAACCATTAAGGTACAAATTTCAAAGACCAACCTCAGTAGCCCACATTCACAATTAGGCCCATAACTTTAGCTTCTGCCTCTTTAAGTGTAAATTTCATAAATCGACATTTGTTAGAACAACCAACGAATATGCAAAATTGCTATAAATATTGCACATAGTGGACAGCAAAGTTTTGGGCCAATCTCGTGCTTAGAACGATATTAGGGAAGATAGGAGTTGGATGTTGTGCAAATTTAATATACTCGCAAGTTCACAAATGTATTGAAACATAGAGCTGTAAGCAATAAGGTCGAATCCACAGGTGCACAAATCTATTGAATATAGTACTGTAAGTAACGAGATCGAGGACTGTTAAGTTCTAAAAGTTCTAATCTAACTTAAATAAATTATGATTCTATCTTAGTCGAAAAGATAACTGAATAATTAAAGTTGTATAGAACGATAATAGAGAAACAATTAAATTAAAGAATCTAAAATTCAAGGATTGAATTACCAGGATTTTAGAATCCACTACTATTTAACTTAACAATTCTCTGTTATTAATTAATTCCTCTATTAAAGTAACAACTTGAAATCAATCTATGTCATCTAATAGATAACAACTAAACACGAGTTAAATAGTTCTTGTACAAGTTTTTTACTACATTACTGGTAGTATTGTACCTAAGTATTCTACGTATCGATCAATAAAAAGATCACAAAAAATTAAAAGAACGACACTAATCTTCAAAAAACCAGGCCAAAATTAATCAAATAAAATTCTAACAATCAAATATATATGATATTAATAATGAAAGAAAATTCACTTCAATTATCTTGATAAGCAAGAATAATAGTAATTGAAGCGCACATAAACTTGTTAAATTGATAAAAAGATAAAAGCATTGCTAAATGGGGTTTCATTTTCAACCTTAGTAGAAGAAAAACACATTCTACACAAACATTTATGTGAGTTGGGCTTTTTTGTTATATTAAATATAATTTTTGTTTTGAAGGAAAAAAATTCTAATTCTGTTAAATGATTATTAATATTTAAAGATTATTCCATACCTCATTAGTTTTAAGTCTGCATTAGATTATTAAATTATAAATAAAATTTAAATCATATTAAAGCTAATTAAATTTTCCAAAAAGTTACGAAAACACATTCTTTCGATTTATTCAAAAAGTATATAACACATTCTACACTAAAGAAAAAAAAAACACTATTAGTAATTCTATTTTAAAAATAACCCATGTTTGAAGTAATTAAATTGAAAATATCAACTAAAAATTTTAGAAAATCCGAAATTAAATTCTGTACAAAAATTAAAGTTATATTATATAAAATTCAAAATTTCAACAATTTAAACAACTAATAAGTAACATTCTATACTTATTCAATTAAATTCCATAAAAAATTCAATCATAAAAACTAAAAATAAAAACTTAAAAAAATATAAGCAACAAAAAGGAGAAGAAAATAGTTTACCCACTAAAATTTATCCATTATACTGTTTTTTTCTTAATCAAAAAACACCTGCCATCGCTCTCACAATACGCTAGAGAAGAAGTGCTTTGATATCCCTCTCCAGCCTCTCAACCTCTTCCTCTATCCTCCCTGATCTCTTTCGGGGATGGAGAGTTTTTCATTTTTCTTTATTTTTCTAATAAGTCCATATTTAGATATGGTTATAGTACTATATTTGTATGAATTTTTGTACTATTTGATTTTTTTATCTGTGTGGATTTTAAATTCCGTTCACTAGATCTTGAATTTTTTATTTAGATAAGTAATGCGATGTTTTTTTTTTCTTTTTTTTTTTTTTCAACGAGTGTTGATCTCATTTTGTATTAAAATCATAGTCTACCTGTCAATAATGCAGTCTAGTAACAGGTGAAAGTATTATTTGTTGGTAGTCCTTATTATCTTCTTCTCTTAGAAAATTATGGTAGCACATAATTTTGTTACTATTGTGTTTGTGGTCCACTTTTCACTCTCTTTTTTTGAGGGGTTTAAAATTGTAATCCTTTGTATGTAAATTATAACTGAAGCTTTTCATCTTTTATTAATATTATTCCCTAGAAAACCCTATGTTTATCATAAAAAAGAAAGAAAAAGAAAAAAGTGAAAGAAAAAAGATAGTAATTTAAAATAAATTTAAATTGAATCTTTTTATCCAATGTCACACTTATTAAAAATATGTTTCCTTACAAGAATTAAAATTGAAATAGAAATAAGTATAATTAATATGCTATTATAAATCATTTTTAATTTCAATAATACCAATCCATGGAGGAAAAAAAAAACAAAACGAAACAAAAATAATCATTAGAAACTCTCCATATATCTATAAGAATATATAAAAAGGGGAATGAACTTGGGAATTAAGCCTTTTGATCCAGCAGTTTAAGTTTTTTAAATATTTTTTTATTATTTTATTAAGGCAACTAAATAGAGATGATATGTATTAATGAACTTTTTTTTGGGCTATATAGTTATATGACCAGTTTTTGGCCCAAAACTTAGTTCATGACCACAACCCGTTTTTTATTGCTAAATGTCCAACAAATAAGCCTATTAGAAAATTTATACCTTAAACACCCTTATTGACCCTAAGCCTTCTCTCTCAACTTTCCACTGATTTTTCCTAACTTACGCTTAGTTTTCCCAAAACAACCACCTTCTTTCTTGCCATTTTCTATCAATTTCCCTCTCCTCCAAAGTTTTCTCACATTTTTCTCTAGCATTTTCTCGATCGTTTTCTTGTACCATCCTCAATGATCAAAGCCACATAGCTCCCCAATATCAAAATTAACATTAAAAGAAATTAACATTAAAAACATTCTGTATAAACAACTATTAGGCTCCATAGACGAAACCTCTATTGACGACTTCTCAAGCTTGAGTTTCAACTAGAATATTGAGTGAGTTTACTCATAAACTTTTTTTTTAAGTTCATTGTCTTCATTAACCAAGATTTAAAAAAAAAAAAAAAAAAAAAACCTACAGAAACATAACCTAACTTTTTCTTTTTTTCAACTTCATACCCAAGACTGAGCGATTCAAAGATTGGATTGAAGTTCATCACCTAAAAATTAGATTGAAGTGAATCTTGTTTTTTTAGATTTAATTGCTTCTAAATTCAATCCTTTTTGAGGTTTTAATTTTTAGTAGATTCAATTGAAAATTTAAGAGTTTTTATTTTTGGTTGATTAATTCGTATTTTAGTTCATGATTATAGTGAAATATGTTAGATCTGATCTAACTTATATAAAATTCGATTCATAGTTTTTTTGTATGTGGTATATACAAATATGAATGCTGTTTATAATATTATTATTCTGGTATATATAAATTCAGATAGTATTTGCGAATTTGAGTGAAGGACTTTTTCTACTACAATATTGTTTTAGTTTCTCTACATAAACTTTTGATAAATGAATCATATATTTTAAGGTTCATAATTTGGGTCTGCTATTTTGTTAATAGAGTTAGGAATAAATCATGAACTCTAATTTTTAGTTTTTGAGTTTGAGTGTGGCTGAATTTAGATCATATATTTTACAATCCATATATTTATATTGATTCTTTGATTTATATTTAGTATTCATAGATATTAGAGTTGAACTCACATCTTGAATATGGTAGTCAATAATTAAAAAATATTTATATATAAATAATGATATATTCACATATGTGCTTTGAATTTAGATATGTTGCTTTGTACTATGTCGAATGCTTTTCGGGCTACAAAAAGTTTGTTTTGTTGATACTATTCTATTTGGTTCAAAAATTTATATCTTTTGTTCATGAATTTGTGTGTGGTTCATAATATTACTGTTATGATTTATATTTGCTATGTTCCTCTTATTTAGTTCATTGAATGTCTTCTTAATATATGTTTAGCAAATAGTTTTTAATTTAAAAGCCAAATTGATGTTTATGTAACTAGATTCATTTTATTGAGTTGCTCTGCTTATACAACGATCTAATGTACAAATTTGTTTACTTCATGAATTTTTCATATTGGTTCATGAGTTTTTCTTAATAGTTTATGATGTATTTCATATAGGTTCATAGTATTTTTGTCATCTAATGCAAACTGTATAAACTTGAGCATTTGGTATTAAATACTTATTATTATTCTTTTAAATACTAAAAAAAATGACAATAGTTCATTCTAATGACCATAGCTATATAAGAAAAATATTTATGTGATATTCTATAGAAATATAAATTACAGTTTGAAATTTTTCATAATGGTTCATGAAATTTTCGTAGTAGTTCTTGATTTTTTTCATAGTAGTTCATAAAATTTTCATATTGGTTCATGAGTTTTTCACAGTGGTTAATAATTTTCATAGTGGTTCATGATTTTTCTTAGTTATTAATAAAATTTTCATTGTAATTTATTAATTTTTAATAGTGATTCATGAATCTTTCAGTACCACTTTAATTTGTGTTTAGTTAATAAATTTATGTGATTCATTAATAACATTATTTATTTGGTTCATATATTTGTTTAATTTGTATTTAGTTTATGTCATTTCATATTCTGTGATATTTTTTTTCCTTATTCAATAAGATCTCTTAAACTTTGAGCACAAATACTGATGTCCCTTTCTTTATATAATGAGCATAAAGGAGTTTTAAAAACTAAGTTCAATGAACATGTAAGAGATTTCAAAAACTAGAGTAGTTTGGTACATGGTTCATGTCTTAGTTATTGTTCTTTTTTTCATTTCTTAACTGTTGTTCATTTCTTAGTTGTTATTAATTAGAGATTCTCTTTTAAACACGCACCATACTACACTATAAGAAAAAAATATATACTTATGGAAGGGTGATAATAAAGTATAGAGAAGACAATATTCTTATAATAGTTCAGCTGGAATTTCTACGGCCTGAGTCCATTGTAGTCAATATTATTAGGAGAGAATTTATATACAATAGTATGGTTCTGATAGAGTTTCAGATCC
The DNA here is from genome assembly GCA_002914845.1 of Trema orientale. Classification (NCBI taxonomy): domain Eukaryota; kingdom Viridiplantae; phylum Streptophyta; class Magnoliopsida; order Rosales; family Cannabaceae; genus Trema; species Trema orientale. The sequence continues at coordinate 106,334 of JXTC01000630.1, forward strand.
TGCCTCCTTCTCTTCATTTGAGGGGATTTATACAATACAAAAGTGCGTATACTATAGCGAACGTGTGTACTGTAGCAAGGAGTGGAAAGTGGTCTGGTGATGATTAATATGTAGATGGGAGTAGTTGAGTTTGTCTTTCACTTGTCCCCAACTTGTCTTATTTCATAGATTACAGACTTGGACTTTTCTATATATCATCAGCTCGCTTATAATTGAGTCTCTTATCTCAATGGTGCAGCTTGCTTTCCGGAATAATTCGTCGTCATACGAGCAGAAGATAAGCTAAGTGAGCATATGATATGCTAAATGACAAGCCATGCTTATATAAGCTATTCTCCACCTGAGTGGGCCATTTTGTCCACTAGCTTGAATGTAGTGCAGCTTTGCATGCATTTGTTCAGCATATATATATATATAAATATATATATATTGTGAGCTTAGCATAACGTGGGTCACGAGCTAGACTTTATTCATTATATATATATATGAATATACTTTGCGAGCTGATTCTTTTTGTCAAACATATATATATAGGGCACTAATTCGGTAGGTATTATTTTTTAACCTATACATAGGTATCAATTTGGCCAATAAAAATTTATCATGTACATTTTTTTATAGTGAAAAATAAGAGAGAGAAATAACATTAATGATGCACATCTTTCATGCATCTCATTATAGCCGTTGGATCACTATTAAATGATGATCCAACGGTTAAAAAAAAAATACCTACACATAGGTAAAAAAAAAATACTTACTGGATTGGCAACCATATATATAATATGCATATATATATATGCATGTGTATTGCGACTTGTTTGCTCTTAGTGCGAGCTAGTTTCATGTGCCGGAAAATTCCATGCACAATGCTTAGGATTTGGTTCGGATTTTGAATGCTACAGCTTACTGCGTGAATCATAATAACTTTTTCTCCCCCAAGTTTGACACTTTCTTCCTTTGTCTTTAATTGTGGAGTGGTTCATGAAATTTCATAGTAGGTCATGATTTTTATAGTGGTTCATGATTCTTTTTTGTGGTTCATGAAATTTTTGTCGTGGTTCATTAAATTTTAATAGCGGTTCATGAATTTTACAGTACCATTTTAATTTGTGTTTGATTAATCGACAGTTTCTCTACTGAAAGTAGGATTGACTACGACATTTTTGTAATCAAAAGAGCAGAGGCATTGATAATGAATATTAGCATAAAGAAAGTAACACAAGATAAAATGGCCTTTTTTTGGCAAAAGAGGGCAGTTGAACTTTATCACTGGGCTAATAATAAGACAAAGACAGGATATACAAGTAATACAGAAACTCGAGAATGAAAGTGATATAGAAAATATGATCTTTTATTGGTTTAGAAAAAACAATATGATATTTTGATTTTTTTAATTTGACAAGGATTATTGTACTAAAAACTTTTAATTGTGAACATATTTAATATTAGAAAATTTTATCCTTGGTTTATACATTTTGTGTAATGTGATTTGATATAAATCTAAACTATTACTTACTTACTTCTAACTATTCATTTTGTGAGGTACACTTGAGTGATCAAAACTATTTAGGAATGATAATACTTTTTCTTTATGGATCTTAAGAATTAGAATTTAGTATATATGACTAAATTTTAATGTAACTTTATATACCATGACTTAATTTTAATACACTAATAATAAAAAACAATGTACTTGAAAGTGTGAGAAAAGATAGAAATAAAATAACAATATCGAATATCTAAATTAATAAAACTTGTATATAACCACATATACCATGACAACAATTTCATATATCAAGGCAAAAAATTTATGTACTAGAATATGAAAAAAAAAAAAAAAAACCTCCTTGTTCAAAACAAAATAAACTACAAACTCAAAACCAAAAAAAAAAAAAAAAAGATAATGATCCCTATATTCCATCAACTGATATCAGTTGCCTACAATGATGCCACCCTTTAATGGAAGCTCCAAACGCTATAAAAAGGTACTTAAAATTTTCATTTTCATCAAATTCATAATTAGTATATAAACCTGTACGAAGAAACTAAGAAACAAACATTAATATAAAAAAAAAAAAAAAAAAAAAAAAAAAAAAAAAAAAAAAAAAAAAAAAAAAAAAAAAATAAAAAGGTAAAAATTTTTAAAAAAAAAAAGTAAAAAAAAAAAATATTTAAAAAAAAAAAAACCAAAAAAAAAAAACAAAATAAAAAAAAAAAAAAAAAAAAACTAAGACAAAAAATATATGAACCAAATAAGAGCATTGAACATCGTGATTAATAATAACAAAAAAGGCATACATCAATACACAAAAAAAACATATACTAAGACCAAAAATATATGAACCAAATCATAAATGTAGAATATGTTCATCAATAAAAACCAGTGAATAACAATACCATATACCACGAAACAGATCACATATACTATTACAAATATCACATATACTACGACTAAAATGTAATGAACTATTACCGATTACAAAAAAAAAAAAGAAATTCAAAACACATAGGAAAATAAAAATAGCTACTTAAACCTAACAAAAAAAAAAAAGATTATACAAGAACTAAGATCAATTATAACACGAATTGCTAAAGAAAATGTACGTACCATAACAAAAAAAAAAAATCATGAACCATTATCAATTACGAAAAAAAATTCAAAAATTATATACTATAACCAAAAATACAATATACGAGCTTAAAAATTACCAAAAATTTATGAACTAAACTAGAAAATATCTAACATATTCATAAATAAAAACTAGAGAAAAGAAATACTATATACCCGCATACAAATCACATATATTGCGACAAATAATTTATGAACCAAACTAAAAATGGTAAACAACTTCAGCAACAAAAACCAACGAACAGTAATATCATATACCACCACAAAAAACTATGAACAAGACAAAAAATTCATGAACCAGTACTAATTACAAAAAATAATTTAAAAACACATAGAAAAATATAAAAAATCTTTAATTGATAACAACAAACAAGATTATATAAGAAATTAACATCAACTGCAAGACAAATTAGTACTAAAAATCAAAAGCCCCAAAATAATTCACAATACAATTAAACAAAATCAAAATCAAAGCTCAAATGTGCTGGTATTCATTGGAATAAAATTCCAGAAAATATTTTTATAAAATCATTTTTAAGAACACCATAGTTTTGTAAAATCTAGAAATGCAGCGGAATTGGTCATTTAAAAATTTTCTCTTTACAAAATATTTCAGATCATGATCTAACATAAATTAACTCTTGATCTAGACAAGAATAATGCCCGGATTCACTCTACAACCTTCTCGTCTTCTTGTTTATTCTTAAAAGCTGTTTGATTGATCTGGTGGGTGGTCACCTGCTTGATTCCTAATAAAGAGATCTGCAGACGAGCAAGAAGATAATCTTCTCGAACCGATTTCTCCGGGATGGCTGAAACACTAAGGATGGTTAATCCCCTAGTATGGCTGATTTTCTCTGCTCTCCCTCTCTCTATTTTTCGTGTGACACTCTCTTCTCAAGGGATGTTTCACGTGTAACTCATGTTCTGTGTAGTTAGATAATTTTTCTCTTAACTATAGAGAGATTAGTAAACCATAATGGGCTTATTGGGCTCAACTAATCATCAAATAACTATTGGGCTTTAATTTGAGTTAGACAGAGGACCAGATGGATCCATAAAGCCCAAGCTCTAATGGACCATATACCCACCATCATAATTAACTCATAATTATAATTGGGCCTTGTCCATTAGTATTGGGATACACCACTACATTCCCAATATTGAATTCTTGGACTAAATGTCATTTATTTTCTGTGAAGCTTATTATCAAATAATTAGCTTGATCCATTTAGCATATATTATACTTGTAGACGTACCCCTAATACAATGCCATACTAGCAAGGTGAAATTACCGTATTACCCCTCTAGTACATATTTACCTTTGAGTTGCCATTTTTCATCTAATGGATAATAGTTGACCATAGTGTTAGTATCTGCTTATACCAACACAGTCAAATTTATATAGTGAATACTGGGCCCCTGGTTTATATTATCCAGGTACTTGAAAAAACTTAAAGTGACATTATATACATGGCGTCCATCATGAAAAACATTCTTCATATTTCATATACCTTATCTTCCAAGATATCGGAGTTCGAATCATAAATCGGAATTAGTCCTTTAGTAACTCAAAAAGACAAAACACATGAAAGTAAGTTCGTTAATCACTAGGATTAAGGTTTTCTACAATAGTGCTAGATTAGTGAAATTAGAAATTTAGATTACAGTACTTAACCTTAAATTCTAATTCACTTGGTCCTATTTGATGTTGTTATAACTTTTTTATAACACACTAGTATTTCTATCCAAAGACTTCGATAATTGAAGACTTCATTAATCAAATAGACAACACTACATTCTATGGCAAAGTAAAGTATTCCATCTTCAATATACAGAATGCGAACAGTTTAATTTAGACATAATGAAATAAAGAATATAATGTCTCCCATATATGAACTCATCATATGAATAATTCTTTATTGCTCATTACATGTCTTAGAATCTTTTGATATTTGTATAAGATAAACATACACATCACACGTATATCAATATGACATAGATGAAATAAAAATTCATAACATGGAATTTATTAACAACAAATAGATAATAAATAATCCGATAATAAATTATTTATAATGTCAAAATAATAAGCTGCTTTATAGGACATTATTCCAACAACAAGAACAACACAGTACATACCTCCAAAGGTGAAAGAACGAATTCGCTAAATATGCCATCGGAGAAGAACCTTGAAACATCGAAAAGTACAAAAGTTCATCGGAAAATAGATCAAAATAAGAGAGAGAGAGAAAAAGAGAGAGAGAGAGAGAGAGAGAAGAGGAAGCGAGAGAGCGCGATAGGAGAGAGATCGAAAGAGAGAAAGATAGAGAGAGAGCCATGGAGAGAGAGAGAAAGAGAGAGAGAGAGAGAGAGAGCTGGAGATTAGAGAGAGAGTGAGGGAGAATGAGTGAGCGAGAAAGAGGAGTTTTTAAACTTGGACATTTAGCTATAAAATATAAAATTTGGACATCTATTTAAGCAAATTTAGAAAAAGATACATACACCTAATTTTCTCCTCTTTTTTTGGGTTCGTTTTTTCTTTTGGGCTTTTTATTCCTACTTAGCCCATTCAATCTATATTAATCTTTCAGAAACAAAAGCAAATGTTTGTGTATTGACTTATTTTACAACTACTTTTTATTTTTATCATTTTGATTAGTGTTAATTGTATAAATCCCTGAAGTTTGGTCTTTCCGCAATTTAAACTCTATGTTTTGATTTTCGCGATAAAAATAGGGAAGTTTGAAATCTATCAACATTTGGACTATACACATTCATAATTTTAATTACAAAGCTACCAATAATTAGAATTACCAAAAGGGACCGTTTAAAAATTAAAAAACACCCATTATGATTATATAAGCTAGCAAAAAACAAAAATGAAAAAAGAAATAAACTTATGAAATTACTTAGATCATGGAAGGAAAATATTTTCAAAATCACCTTGCAATTATTAATAAGAAATTAAGAATGAAACTAAATCAAGAAGTATATAATTTTGTATGAACAAATTAGGAGAAAATGTGATCACAATATATATATACCTATAATAAAAGAGATATCTTTTGGAAAAAGAAAACTTCGCGCAACGAAATTTTCTTATTTATTTATATATGCATGTTCATATGTTTATATATTATATTAGATACATTATTAGTGATAGGAAAGATAAGCCGACATGAGCATTGTTAAAAACCCTTCAGTACAAAGTTTTCTTATTGTTTTTTTTTTTCCCTGCTCAACATTCACCGACTTTGGTTGATGTAGAACTCAAGTTTAGAATTTTTCTTTATTTTATAAATATATATTAAATGATACCATATCTGGTGCTCTATTATTTAACAAACCTCGTGAAAGAAATAGTTTTTGGCCTCGGAAGACCTCTATCTCAGGATCATGTTCGTAAAGACACTAAAAAAGGTAAAAGAAAAAAAATAGATGAATATAGCGTAGCAAGCTAAGAAGACATTTTAAAGGTAAAAAGAGTGAAGGTACAAAAATGGGTGTTTTTGGAATATAAAGAATGTACAAAGCAAAAAAAATATAAACTAAAAAATTCTTTTGTGATGTAAATAGAAATTAAGTATGCATAAACTAATTGCTGATGAATTTAGAACATTCCAAAAAATACCCTTACATCTTGAAATTTTAAAAATTTATACCATTTGTCTATATTTTTATTAATTTATTTTCTAAAAAATTTTGAATAAATATTATTCTTATTTTCAAATAGTTAAAACAGTTGCAAAAAAATTATTTGGATTAACATAAATCAGTAGAAATATGGACGGTAGAAATTTTTTGAATTTCAAAATATAAAAATATTTTATTTTATAAACATCAAAATATATAATTTAAATTGGGGAAATGTCAAATTCCAATGTATTATTTTGCGGTTAACGCTTTTGAATATAGATAATTAGGTAAGTTTATATATTAGTTTTTATATAACCACAAGTCACGTCAGTTGAGCACGTGCCTTCACACTATTTTTTTTTTTTTTTTGTGCTCAGAATGCCTTCAAACTAGTTTATATATGTGTTGAGAGGGTAGCTACAGTAACGGCGGGCGCCACATGTACCTTAATTTCCGGTTTCTTTTCCCACGTTTTCATACAATCTACCTAACCAAGCTACCCACCTATTTTATTGTTTTTTGTCTTTTTGTTTTGAAAATTCCATCTTACCTAACTTTATATTATACTAAAGATCTACTACAGTGAGTAGATTTTTTATTTTTTAAATGGGTTCTTCTGATCAAATTGATTAACAAAGAAAAAAAAAAAATCCATTCGGTTACAGTTTACTGCCTAAATAAAATCATATCGATCGGAATTGGCGGAAATATGATAACAGTTATTTTTGGACCTATTCTATCAAAAGAAAATAATTGTTAAACAAATCCAATTATATATATGTTTCGACACTCCATAATATATGATTTTGTGCAATTATTCATGTTTCTTTGCTAGATGAAATTGTTAAGTAGAAAGTTCTACGATGTTGGTCGACTATATTCCAAAATATTTTTCATAACAACCAATTATACTAATTGAATTATTATTATTATTCTTCCTTGGAAATCTTGATTTTAATTAATTTGGTTGGATCAGATATTCTTGATGTGTTCTATGTAGGTTAATTTTTCTTTTTAATTGTTCGGATAAAATATCTTTATGCGTGGATGAAACATTTATTATTAATATTATTTTTCCTTTCAAAGGAAACGTCATAAAATGTTTTTTTTTTTTTGATGAAATCCTTTTGTGTTTTAAGAAATATAAGAAAATCCTTTTGATTTTGATTTTTTATTACAAAAAATCTTATAATTTGATTATTTTTGAAATCCAACCTTCTTAGATAAACTAAATTGGAAAATTAATAAGAAATAATAACATTACTCTTGGAAGATAGTAGATTTAGGTTTTAGTTTTACATTATGTTTGGATACATTAATAACTTTTAGAAACTATTTTTCTCATTTTGAGATTATTTAAAAATTTGAAATATTGTTTGGAAACTAAAATATGCAATTCTCTAGTATATACAATTCTTACTTTAATTTTAAATCTAAATTTACCATTTATTAAGGATAATTTTGTCATTTCAATCATTTTTCTTAATTTTTTTTAAAAAAGAATTAATTTCCCTAGTTTTGATAATATAAGGGGTCAAATTTTAAAAATAGTTCAATTATAAGGCAATCTATGATAAAAAAAAATCAAATTTAAATGGATCAATTATAAGGCAATCTATGATAAAAAAAAAATCAAATTTAAATGGATTTTGTGTATTCCTTAAAACACAATAAGTTTCATGAAAAAATTATGAAATATTTGGTCATTTTACTATGTTTTCTCTTTCCTTACATAAATATTTCTTCTCATATTTATAAAATTTTATACAGTTCAAGTTTTAACTAATGTTCTTAAAAAGGAAGAAAGAGGAGGCTTTTGTGGAGTTTTGTTTTTGTTTTTGTTCTGTTTTTTGGATTTAGGCATAATTTCATCCAACAATAATACAATAACTTTTTTCGATTTAAAAAACAAAAAAAATTATTAAGATTGCGAAAACACAAATTCACGCTTATACGCGACAGGTGATTCTGCCTCATCATCATATATAATACTATTATCATTGACCGTACTGTCTCACTCACCCATCATCATAATAAATATTTAATAATACCATAGGTTAGATGTAAAAATATATATATATATATACATTATGCATTTTTTTAAAAAAATTTAAACTCTAATTTTGAATTTTGTAAAATTATAATTCTATGTTTTTTTTTTTGAAGGAAATAATTCTATGCTTTTTAGAGGCAACATTATCGCCCATGTCCTTGTTACAATACCCCAAAAAAAAAAAAAATAAAGAAGTCAATTAAACCAAAACAAAATGAAATAAAACTAAAATGAAAAAAAAAAAAAAACACTACAAAGGACAATGTTTCAGGGTATCATTTTGTACACAAAAAGTATAATTTTTAAAACTTAAAATTAGTGTTTAAATAACAAAGAAAAAAGAAAATTGCATACTTTAAGGTATGCTTTTAGCATTGTAGCCCCATGTTTATATATCTTCCTCCTTACTTACTGGTAACAAAAACGAAAAAAAATTTAAAAGCTCAAACAAAAACCGAAAAAAAAAAAAAATTGCAGCACCACCGGTGTATCACCATGGAGCAACCTCACGTGGCGATTCTTCCATCTCCGGGACTAGGCCACCTCAACCCGCTCGTCGAGTTCGCGAGGCGTCTCGTAACGGACCACAACTTCACCGTCACTTTCCTCGTCCCCACCGACGTTCCACCCTCGCAGGCCGAGATGTCCATCTTCCATTCCTTGCCTCCCGAATCCGTCGACCACATCTTCCTCCCTCCGGTCAACATGGACGATCTCCCCAAAGACTCCAAGTTCGAGACCTTCCTCACTGTCGCGGTCAACCGCTCTCTCCCGGCCCTCCGCGACGTTTTCAGAACCATGGTCTCTCGTCGCAGGCTTGTCAGCCTCGTCGTCGACCTCTTCGGCACCGACGCCTTCGATGTCGCCCGAGAGTTCAACGTCGCTGCCTACATTTTCTACACCTCCACTGCCATGGTCTTGTCCTTGTTTCTCCACATGCCTCAGCTCGACGAAACGATCTCGGGCGAGTACAGAGACCTCACTGAGCCGGTGAGACTCCCGGGCTGTGTCCCGATTCCGGGTAAGGAGCTGTTCGAACCGCTTCAGGATAGGACGAACGACGCGTACAAGTTGGTCCTCCACAACGCGAAGCGGTTCCGTTTGGCCGATGGGATCATGCTCAACTCGTTCAGAGAGTTGGAGCCTAGTGCCATCGCGGCCCTTCTGAAGAAAGATGAGCCCAAACCGCCGATCTACCCCGTTGGACCTCTGGTGAACATGAAACCTAGAGTGAAGGACGCCGAGTCATCAAATGTTTGCCTGGCCTGGTTGGACAAGCAGCCACGTGGGAGCGTCTTGTTCGTGTCGTTTGGTAGCGGTGGGACCCACTCGCCACAGCAGATCAACGAGATTGCTCTGGGGCTGGAGATGAGTGGGCAGAGGTTCTTGTGGGTGGTGAGGAGGCCGTACGACAAGAAGGATGATGGTGCGACTTACTTTGGCCGGAATGAGAAGCCGTCGTTTGATTTCTTGCCAGATGGGTTTCTGGAGAGGACCAAAGAGGTGGGGATGGTGATGCATCCATGGGCCCCGCAGGCCCAAATCCTGGCCCACGGGTCCACCGCTGGGTTCATGACCCACTGCGGTTGGAACTCGTCTTTGGAGAGCGTGGTGAACGGGGTTCCAGTCGTGGCTTGGCCACTCTATGCGGAGCAGAAGATGAACGCTATTGTGTTGACGCAAGAGATGAAAGTGGCGTTGAGACCTAAGGCTAGTGAAAACGGCATCGTTAAGAAGGAGGAGATTGCCAAAGCGGTGAAGTCACTTATTGAAGGTGAAGAAGGGAAGAAGCTCCGAAATCGAATAGAGGAACTGAAAGAAGCTGCGGCAAAGACTCTGAGCCCAGATGGGGCTTCTACTAAAGCACTCCATGACGTAGTTACCAAGTGGAAGAACCAATTAGGCAATTAATTATTGGAGTTTGTACGTACTCTTTTAATAATGTTACTGGCACTAGTAACTCTTGTAAACTTTTTATCTTCACTTTTTTGCCCTTTCGTTTTTTCAATAAGCATAATAAAGAAGAAACGTGGGAAACGTCGTCCACAAATTCTTCAACGACGAGATTGTTGGTCATAAGAAATAAATTAGTTAATTGACACCACGAACAAAATGAGAGTGAGAGGCAGTCCTAATTCAGTGGCGAGTGCAACTATGATACGTGGTAGCCTAATAATCCAGGAACATGGCCATAATGAATCATTGGAGCCCCACCCTAGCCACACATTTGTTGCTCATTAATTGTCAGATTCTCACCTTCTCCCTTCTCCTTAATGATATCGCGCATCGAGCATTCATCTCTTTGAATTTTATTCACCAATTAAGGGTTAGCTGGTGATTGGACTTGTTATGCTGTATTGCTGTTGCCTTGTAGTTTTGTTGCAGTTATACCATGAGAAATAAATAGTTGTATAAAAAAAGATGCAAGACAATTGCAAGTTTAATTTATAAAATTATTGTGCTGTTTAAAAATAATATTAGTGTTTGATAAATTATAAATTTTATATTCTATAAATTAATATTTTAGATAATTTGTATTATGATAATATAGTCAGTTTTAAACATCAACTTTTACTTTATTTTTCAAATTTTGTTTAAAGTAACAGTTGCACAATAACTTTTAAAATCTTCTGGTTACTTACAAGTAAAAACTTACCAAATGCTTCAACTCTCTCTTTCTTCTTTTCTGCTAACCGTTTATAAAAACTGAAAATACTATCTAAAAGCAATCCGAACGGAGTGTAAGTGTTTTCAAAAAATTTGTCAGGCTTAAGTATATGATTAAGGGAAAAAGGGATACAAAACAAGTGAAACAACCAACTTTTGAATTAATCAATTGACTGGGTACGAAATTGTCTTACGAGGAGGTTCCAATCAAAGTGGATACTAGTTCAGAGAAATAATTTAGTTTTATAATATTATTTCTCTAGGAAAAAAAAAAAAAGAAAGGCCAAAAACGGTTTCTAAACCTGCTATTCTACACAATTAATTAATTACTTTTTTTTTTTTGGCCAAATCCGGTCATCTGGGTCTTTAAAAGTTCTTTTTTTCCTTTTATTTATGAGTTGCATATTCCTAATTATTTTTTGGTATCTTCGTACTTTTTAGCTGCATTATTGAGGTCATGAAAAGCCTAAAGCAAAAGCTCTGTATAAAACAACAATTCATGATTATTAGAACGTTTGTGTTAAAATTAAAGTACCCTAAACAATTGTGCATGTGATCTACGTACGTAATTAATTAGTTGAACAGGTTACTACAAGTATATTGAAAAGAAGGTAACAAAGAGAAACTTAAGGCTTCCCTAAGAAAGAAACTTAAGCGTCACAACTCACATGATCGAAATTCCAAGATCGATCAATAAGTAATTAATCAATTTGTCTTTATCAGCAAATCCTAAGCAAGTAATAGCTTTCAAGTATAGGTTAATTATTTTGATATCTAGTTAGCTCAGGTTGTATTCCAGCAAACAGCAAAGATTAGCTTAGCTTATAAGTTGTAAAGTACCGCAAAATCCAAAGGGGGTATATATGTGCCAGCCTCCCATATCCGAATACTCAACATTTGCACCTAATGATATAACACATAGCCTTAAATAGTGTAGTCTCACTTTGAGACAAAATGTATATGAAAATTAAGTTACATCATTTGACATAAGCTTTATGTGTGAATTTTTTTTTTAATAAAATAGAACTTAACTAATAACCTCCACTTATAACAAATTAAAAGAAAATACATACTACTACCTAATCCCTACCCCATTAGGGATAATAAGTTTTCAGCCCTACCCCGGTGTGACTCGAACCTAGGACTGAGATAATCCCCGGTAATGAGTGCTCTTATCATTTGAGCCAATCCATATTTATGATGTTACTCATATTTATATATATTTGTTTTCGAAAAAAGAAGATTTCTACCTATCTTGAAAATGACAGTTTCTCACAATTTAGTTTTCTAAATCTTTTATTTTGGGATAACTGACTCATACTCTACTGTGCAGCTCAATGTAAATTTATTGCATTATACCAAAAATAAGGTATGAAAAATTTGTCTTCTTTCTCTCTCGAGGCTAAAACTTTTATTACTTTTTTTTTTATAGCTCGTTTGTTGGTCATGTCTCATTTTCAAATAATATTTTCCTTTTAGATTTTCTGAGTCAAGTTTAGTAATCCTTTCATATGTATAAAATTTTTTATGTACGTATATAAATCATTATTCAGCAGATATTTTTTTTTTACTTATCTATAAATATTTGTTTTTGCTACTGGGTTAATTATCTAAATTCTATCACGACCGGAAATCTAAAGCCGTAATTTTAAGTTAAAATAGTAATAGACAGTAAATTTCTAAAATTTCAGAAAAGTTAAGTAATTGAAATTTTCATTTTAGTTCTCAAAATATTATAAATTTCATAGCCAAGAAACATTTCATTAGATTAAATTACTCAAAAAAATATCCATTAAAATTTAAGATGAATTCTAGTTGACTCATTTGGAAACTTATTAACAAATAATAAATTTTTACTAAAATGGGTTCAATTAAAATTTTTATTCCAATGTCCAAAATAGATTATATAAAACCATTTATACTTTCAAGTACTCAATTTATTAACAAAATTGTTCTCATACATTCACTTAGTAAGTACACTAAATTTGGTTAAATACTTAACATAGTTAGAGTAGGAACCAACCAAAAAAGAGGTATGAAACTGCAAGCATATACCAAACATGTTTATCAAGCTACAATGACAACTACATCAAATAATTTAACACCTGAAAGTAGAAGGAAGTGGGGAGGTAAGTACGTGAATACTCAGTAGAGATTTAATTACAAATTTTTAACTAGAATAAAATACCTACTTCCAAAGTCTTGCATGGTCAGTAAAATATTCAAACAGTTTTCTAAAAATTTAATTAAAATCATCGTCCAAATATTCAAATATTTCAAACTATTGTAAAACATCATCTCAAAACAAGTACATATTATTCAAATCAAGTACATAACAAACAATGCAGTTAGTGACATGTCCAAGCCACCTAAATTGGTGACTGCGAGTATGTAATATAGTCTGAGCCATCCAAATGGGTGACTTGCAAATGTGTAATGTGGTCCGAGCCACCTAAGTTGGTAATCATGATTAGGAATATAGTTTGAGTACATTAGATAGGGTACCGTAAGTTTGAGCACCCTAAAGGGGTACTGTAAGTTCGTCGGCCAAGTAAGTGCGATGATACATGCAATGCTATATGGATGACAGAAATGAAAATATGTACCATTTTCTACAAAATCGTAAAATAGACCATGCAGCATTTTTAATTAACCAAGTTTAGTTCCCAAAATTAAATTCTCATTCAATTTAGAGTTTATAAAAATTTCGACAGCATAACCGTCGTTTTACCAAAACCTACAAAATCCAGTCTCTAGAGAAAACAGTTTAAAAACAAGATGTTTGACATGCCAACCAGTGTGACGTGCCTCCAAAGTAATTTAAATATCAAATCAAATTCAATATCACATGTAAACACATTTTTTATTTTACAAAATTCTATATTTGTTCAAAATATGTAAAATCCACAAATAAACCAATTTTAAGATTAAGTAATCAAATCCTTACCTCAAACGAGTGACTAGATTATACTATACTATGGAGTGCGTTTGGTATTGTTTGGCGATTGTTCAGAGGGTAGGTTGTTTTCGAACCCTCAATCGCCCGCTCTGAAATGTCGTTTTTCTAACGAAACTTCAAATCGAGAAAGAGACCTCACTATTGAATTCCTAGCACTTAAGTTAGCTAGATTAGATATATAACTTGACCAATTCAGGTTCGAACCTAAACCCGATCCCATGGCACCCAAAACGAAGTGAATCAGAGCCGTTTGATCTCGTTTTCTGTGCCTATCACCAAACATAGTCAATATATATCTTATTTTTCATATTTTCATGAGTATATCACAAGTATGATATTTATTTTACGATCTAACGATCTGATTAAAAGTTCAACCCCTAAACTAAATATACTCAAAACTGTCCAATGAAATCGAATTCTAATGGAGCAAAATGAAGTTACAAGACCCTTACCTGTCGATTGCATGTGACGAGACAAATTAAATGACACTGATTTCATACCGTGAAGTCACCGGAATCGACGCCGGTGGTTGATAAACACTTGCGGCTTCAAACGACTGATAGCAGCGCTATAGGTAGCAGTAGCTGGCAAGTCTCCGACTGGGTGGTCGCCGGAGGACAGCGCATCAACTCTGGGTGGTGGTGGCAATCGCCGTGCGCTGGAGGTAGCTCATCAGAACTTATTCCATGAGCTTGGTCTCATCAGCTGGAAGCAGAAAGAGGACACAAGGGAGAGGAGAGAGAAAAAACAAGAGAAATTGGGGGGGGGGGGGGGGGGGGGGGGGGGCCAGGGGCCCTCATTTAATGGGAACCAATTTTACTTTTTAGTCCCTGGTTCGAGAATTTCTTCATTTAAGTCCCTCTAATTTATGAAATGGTCCCTCATTTCAAAGATTTAGTTTATTTCAATCCAAATTTGAATTACAAATTTTCCACTATTATTTAATTCCAAAAATTGCCAAATTACCATTTTACCCTTAAAAATTTTGGGTTTTTATATTTTCTTCTCCATAAAGAAATTTTGTTCCGAAATTCAAGTACAAACTAGGGTATGAATAGGATAGTAAGAAATAACTATCGGATGAAGAGTGAACACTTGATCAATCAATAAGGATCAAGCCAAACTCTAGGTGGATTGAGAAGGTGAAGCATATACTCCTCACTCGACACTAGCATCCTACCAATGTATCGATGCCACACTATAGCCTCACATAAGAACGTACATAAGGAGATATGGAATAATAAGATGAATTGTCAGTAGGTATAAAAAATAATAAATATACTCTTAAGGGGTGGTCGAAGTGGCAAAGACCTTGAATTTAAGGCCTTCTCTCACTTAGGGAGGGTGAGGTCATGAGTTCGAGCCCCCACGTCGCCCTTGAGAGCCCAACCGAATGGGGGTGGCTCTGGTAAGTGATCCGCCACCGGGATCTCATCCGTCCTTTTTATTATAAAAAAATAATAATAATAAATACACATTATTTAATATTTTATTTTTTTTATTATAAAAAAAATTCGTAATGTATTTTAATCAGGCAAAACAACGCTTATTAAAAAAAACTCGATGTCCTGTACATGTATATACTAGTGATGAGTTGATAGCCACGGTGACGAGCCACATATGAAAATAGTACTTTTTTTGGTTTCTTGTGTAGTTGTGCCATAGCTTCACACAACCTACCTATAGTTTCACACAACCTACCTAACTTAAGCTACCTACTTTTTTTTTTCTTTTTATTCAAACCTAACCTACCTTGGTTTCAAACTAAGAGCCGCTGCAGTTGGCCCTGGTCAAATCGATAATAAAATGCTGTACTGTCCAAATAAAATCATATTGGTACTGGAGAAAGATAAAGTTATTGTTGGACTTATTATATAAAAAGAAAAACATTATCAGACAAATTCAATTATATGCTTCAACACCAAATAATTTTTCTACGTTTCGACAAAAAAAAAACACCAAATAATTTTGAGCCGTTTATGTTTTACTTGCAAGATGAACTTGGTAATTAAGTAGGAAGTTCTGGGTTATTGTTTGACTATATAGCAAAATCTTGTTGATCACTAAAACAAATTATACTAAATTAGATATTATGTTCCTCACGGGAAATCTTGATTTTTTATTTGGATCAGGTATCCCGTATCCTTGATGTTACATGTAGGTTAATTTTCCTTTTTCTTTTCAGACAAAAATATCTGATGAACGAAACATTGATCAGTGCCAATTATCCAATATTCCTTGTGTCAAAAAAAAAAAAATCCAACATTACTTTTCTTAAATACTTCTCACCGAAAAAAATTGTAAAATTTAAGAGCGCACGTGCATATGCAGTTCAATTTCTTTCTTTTTTTTTTTTGACAAAATGCAGTTCAATTTTTTACTTCGTTTTTCTTAAGAAAGAACACAGAAGAAGTTTCCGAAGGTTTATTTCTTTCCCCTGTTTTAATATGCTTTTGAAAGATTTTGTCATGATTTCATCCAACCATATTCAACAAATAATTTATCACAAAGAAATCCGATTTTTTGCTTTCTTCGTTTTTCTGAATCATATTTTATTACGATCGAGAAAATAACAGCTACAGAAAACCACAGGTCTACGCGAGTACGCCCATGTGACTCTGGCTCCTCATCATAAATAAATATTATTATCACGGACCATATATACATATTGTCTCACCCATCATCATAATAAATGTCCACCACATCCTACACCTATATATATATATATACATATATCTTCCTGTTTACATCCTAAAACAAAAACAAAAAATTTAAAACCAAAAAAAGAACAAAAACCAAAAAAATTGCCACCACCACCACTACCACTGTATCACCATGGATCAACCTCAAAAACCTCACGTGGCGATTCTTCCATCACCGGGCTTGGGCCACCTGAACCCGCTCGTCGAGTTCGCGAGGCGTCTCGTCACCGACCACGACTTCACCGTCACGTTCCTCGTCCCCACCGACGTTCCACCCTCGCAGGCCGAGAAGTCCATTCTCCATTCCTTGCCTCCCGAATCCGTTGACCACATCTTCCTCCCTCCGGTCAACATGGAAGACCTCCCCAAGGACTCCAAGTTCGTGACCTTCCTCACCCTCGCCGTCACTCGCTCTCTCCCGGCTCTCCGCGACATTTTCAGAACCTTGGTCTCGCGTCGCAGGCTCGTAAGCCTCGTCGTGGACCTCTTCGGCACCGACGCCTTCGATGTCGCCCGCGAGTTCGACGTCGCCGCCTACATTTTCTACACCTCCACCGCCATGGACTTGTCCCTCTTTCTCCACATGCCTGAGCTCGACGAAACGATCTCAGGCGAGTACAGAGACCTCACCGAGCCGGTGAGACTCCCGGGTTGTGCTCCGATTCCGGGGAAGGAGTTGTTCGACCCGCTTCAGGACAGGACGAACGACGCGTACAGGTTGGTCCTCCACAACGCCAAACGGTTCCGTTTGGCCGACGGGATCATTCTCAACTCGTTCAGAGAGTTGGAGCCTGGAGCCGTCAAGGCTCTGCTAGAAGACGAGCCTGGTAATAGTAACAAGCCCAAACCTCCGATCTACCCCGTTGGGCCGCTGGTGAATATGAAGCCCAGAGTGAAGGACGCCGAGTCATCAAACGTTTGTCTGGCTTGGTTGGACAAGCAGCCGCGTGGGAGTGTCTTGTTCGTGTCGTTCGGTAGCGGTGGGACCCACTCGTCTGAGCAGATCAACGAGATTGCTCTGGGGCTGGAGATGAGTGGGCAGAGGTTCTTGTGGGTGGTGAGGAGGCCGTTCGAGAAGAAGGACGACGGTGCTACTTACTTTGGTCGGAATGAGAAGCCGTCATTTGATTTCTTGCCAGATGGGTTTCTGGAGAGGACCAAAGAGGTGGGGATGGTGATGCATCCGTGGGCCCCGCAGGCCCAAATCCTGGCCCACGGGTCCACCGCTGGGTTCATGACCCACTGCGGTTGGAACTCGTCTTTGGAGAGCGTGGTGAATGGGGTTCCAGTCGTGGCTTGGCCACTCTACGCGGAGCAGAAGATGAACGCTATTGTGTTGACGCAAGAGATGAAAGTGGCGCTGAGACCTAAGGCTGGTGAAAACGGCGTCGTTAAGAGGGAGGAGATTGCCAAGGTTGTGAAGTCAATTATTGACGGTGAAGAAGGGAAGACGCTCCGGAATCGAATAGAGGAATTGAAAGAAGCTGCTGCGAAGACTTTGAGCCCAGATGGGGCTTCTACTAAAGCACTCTATGAGGTAGTTACCAAGTGGAAGAACCAGTTGCGCAATTAATTATTGGGGGAGTAGTAGTACTCCATTAAAAAATTCGACTGCCGTTTGTAACTCTTTGAAATCTTATCTTCATTTTTTTTTTTTTTTTTCAATCAGCAGTAATGACAAGATACCGAGAGTCGGTGATGAATTTGAAAAATAAAAATTTAACCACGTATTTTGGTGTTAATTTATCAATGGAGATGTCAATGTGGTTCGGATACGTAAGTCAGTCCATATTTTAAAGAAAAAACATAATATGGATCTGGTTCAAACCTACATTATGTGGGCTTAGGTTGGCCGTTATATATAGTAGAAGTTGAGTCAGACTGGACCTCAATCATAAGTCCACTGGCCTGATTCAATCTAACTCACATTTATATCTGCCTATATTAGGCCCACATTTAATTATTTTATATATAATTTTAAATATATTTTTTAATTAAATATATTTATTTATGCATTTTTAATGTTATTTATTTACTTAATTTTATTTATTTTTTAATTTAGTCAAATTTTAAAAAAATATAAATAAATTTTAGACCTATATTCGGCCTGCATAAATACGACCTACTTAAACCCGCATAAAATATGGGTTGAGCCTGTGGACCATGTCGGGCCAGCCTATATTTTAGATGAGTTAAGCCTAAACCCAGTACAAAGTTCATATGAGTTTATCAAATGTAGATCGGTCCGACTCATTTTATATTTCTACCCAAAAAAGAAAGGAAAAAAAAAGGTAAAAACTGGCTTTTAGTGCTTAAGGCATCTCCAATTTTTTACACCAAAACATATCAAACAATTTATTACGCCATTTCTAACATCAAAAACAAAAAAAAAATTATATATATATATATTTTTAAATCTAATTCCACACTTTTTATCTATTTACATATTAACTTTACTTCATGTAAAATTAATCATGAAATAATAATTAAGAAATAGAAGATAAAAAGGAAAAATTTTACTTTTTTAAGCAGAAATTAGTCATTTTTTGACAAAATTATGTAATTGGGGTGGAAAAATAGAAGACTATAATTTCATTTGTGGTTTTTTTTGCAAAATTAAAAATAAATAACTATAAAAGAATGCAATTAAGCATTGGTAAATAGTACCATACCAAAATTAGTGTAGCACTGTTCACAAAAGCAAAAATTGATAAATTCGTATTGAATTTTGGTGTTGGATTGGAGCCTTCATCCTAGGGGTGCACATTGGATCGGGTATATAAAAAATGGTAACTGTAACCAAACGAAACGGGATTGGATTTTCAGATTTCAGATAAGTCGGGTTTGATATGCACATTTTGGACAAGTTCAGATTTGGGCTCTTTTAGTGATAAAAGCTAACTGTGGCCCATTTTTCTTACAAAAATTAGATCTAGGCCAAGCTTTTTAGAAGTTATTTGGGCCCTTTTCCAAAGGTTTATTTTTAAAGGGTTTTCTTGGGATTTATTTTTAAAAGTAAAAAGTATTACATAAATACAGTCACGGGAAAAGAATTAGTTTCTGTATGGCATAGAGTTGGTATTTTTGGAAAAAAACAAGTAAGAATAAAAAATACAGTGGTACTATCATAAAAAAAATCATCTTCTCAATAAGACGCTTTTCTGTTAAAAAGGTCAGTATGTTTGACGAAATCCTTCTAGCTTATATGATGCGATTCATTCACTATTTTCCCTTTCCTCTCAAGTTCGAGACCCAGCTATCACACTTCCCATTTTTAATTTTTTTTCCTCCTCTCATTAACCATAATCCTTCCTCTTTTTTCTTTTTTTTTTTTTTTTTTTTTTTATTTTTTCATTTTTTTTAAATTTTTCTTTGTTACTTTGACTATCAATTTAAATTTATTTTTTCATTTCACCTTTAAAATAAACGCATAAGAGATTTAAATTCTTCTTCCCTTTTTTCTATTTTATTTTTTCCATTTCACTAATTTTTTTAGTGGTTATTGTCAGATTAATTAACGGTTACCAGTTTCCAATCTTGTAACTGATTGGTTACTAGTTACTACTAACCAATTTAGTTGTTACTTTACTTTTCAGTTACAAATAACCGATCTGTTATTAGTTATCAATTGGGTTACTGGTTTCTTGTTTCTGGTTGTCGTTGCCAATTTGGTTATAGGTTTTTAGTTTTGATTCCACTATCAATTTGGTTACTAATTATTACCAATTTAGTTACCAATTATCAATTTAATTACCAGTTTTTAGTTTTGATTTATAGTTTCTAGTTAGCACATTCATTTTAGTTACTACTTTCTGATTTTTGGTTACAACTAGTAATTTTGTCACTAGTTTCATATTATTAATTACCAAATACCAATATATTAGAACCTTAATAAATATCAAATCTTTTTTTTTTTTTTTTCGTTTAGGCATTTGATCAAATAGTTAGCAATCACTAAATGATGGGCATGTATGATAATGCCTTTGCTTGATCTCATATCTAACAACTAAGGCAACTGAACCACTTCTTCCTATGTTGCTTTCACAATCACATCCCTCCATTTTTCTTTTTCTTCTGCATAAAAAACTCATTTTTCTAAGGAAAAAACTATTTTATTTTTAATTTATAATATATAATCTATCCTTAATAAATGAATAGGCACGCTAAGTCTCTTTTCTCTTTATAAGGGTACCTCTACCTCTTCCACTTTCTCAAACTCATTTCTAGTTCTTCATTATTTTTTTTTCCTGAACAGTACTTAAAGGGCGAGAGAAGTGGGTCCGAACGGATCATCTTCGACCATAGCTATGGTCATCCTTATCTTCCTGACCTTCACCTTATCGTTAATGTTAGACATATCGACTGTGGCTTACAATTATAGCCATAGGGAGAAGCGAGATCAAGGTGATGGCAATTTATGAGGCTTGACTTGTTAAGCATGGAAAGGCGAAAAATCTTAAAAAAAATGATATATATGAGTTCGTTGAGAAGATGAAGTGCGCAAGGGTTGGGCAACAAAGAAATATTGTATGAAAAAAATTGAAAGTGGGCATACCATATATTTGTAATTCTTTTGATAAAACACTGTATTTGTTATAATTTCCCCATTTTTAAACTCATTCCTTTTGTTTTTTAAACCTTTTATAAAGTATAAAAGCTTCTTTTTCTTTTCTTTTTTTTGTCATATAATAAAAGATTTTGAATTTTTTTTTCTATTTTATATATAATTGGCTATTTGTACAATACATAGTATATAATCTCACAAACATAGAAACATCAAAGAAAATAAAGTCAAAAAGAAATAGTTATTATAGACACTAAATATATAAAGGCAAATAGATAAGTTCAAAGTCTATAATCCGCAGTCCATAGTTATAGTCAACATACCAAACGAACAAATCTGATAAACATTAATCTATAATTTATACTCTATAGTCCATATTAAAGTTACAAACCAAACCAAATAAAGCATCCATACTCCATAGGTCATATAATAAAATAAATAGTAAATAGTTCAAATGCAAAGACTCCAAAATGAAGACATCCACTTTTCAAACCAAATTCAAAGCTCCAAAAGTCCAAGATTCTTCAAATCTCCGAACTCCAAAGATCAAGCCTAATAAACAAAAGAAAAAAAATGTGAAAATAATAAATATTCAAGAAATGTAAAAAATCAAAATGAATAAACATTATTATTTAAATTTAATTACTTACAATTCACATAATCACAAAAATAAGGGGTCATCTTGGTTTTCACTATTCGCCAAGGGAGTGGGAGTAGGCATTAGGGTAGTAGACATTTCTAAATCATTACATAAAGCATTAATTAATAATACAAGTATACAACCATAATAATATATACTAAGAAACACAAACAAATAAAATTAATGCAAATTACCTCTCTCAAGATTTTCTGATGTTTCAAACACTTTTACCTCATCCATATAGTCCCCCACAACAATGGTTGATGTGTTTCCTCAATTAAGTTTTCAAACAAATTAAGGCCTCCACTGTTTTAGGACTCAAAGAGTTTCTAAAAGGATCGAGGAAGTGACCACCAGTGGAAAATGCGGCCTCAGAAGAAATGGTGGTTGCTGGAACCGGATACACATCACGAGCAATGAGAAGACTAGGAACTTGCTTTCATTAATTGCCTATCATTTCAATACATCAAAAGTGGCGCACTCAATCATATCTGCAGAAGCATCAGAAATATACTTATCAATCTCATTCTTTGTCTTCCCTCCATCTAATTCATGTCGTTGTTGCACAAATGAATAATGCAACCAATCACTTCTCCCACCAAGTCTCTCATCCATGCTTATAGATCCAATAGGTTGTGATTGTTGCACAAGAACTTATGAATTAGACAATGTTACCCGAAAGAACATTTCATTGTAGAAATCAAACAACTTGCATAGTTGTGCTCTCAACTTTTTTATCACTTCAGTGTAAGTATTGCATCATGGAAAGTCTTAAAACAATTGCATAAATATACAAATTTGTAACGTGGATCAAGTACAAGAGTAATTAGTAGTGGCTCATTGGATTTGGAATCATCTTCAATTTGCCCTTAATAATCATCATACTTTGCCCACATCATTTTAGCCATATTTACTAATAAAATATCTTCATCCTCATTAAATGCCAAAGTAAACGACTTTTCTGAATTCTGGTAATCTTAATAAAGTGCCTATTAGAAGTCACATGGATTGAACCACTTGACTTCATAGTCATCTCATAAAAAGTCTCCAAAACCTCACAAAAATCTTCACATTTTTCCAATCATTTTCACTAGGTCATCATCTTTTTTATTCCCATCCTTGTCAACTTCTTCAAAGTATTTCACATAGTTGACATCGTATTCCATCCTTTTAAATGCTTTTTGAAACTTCAAAGGACAATCCAACATAAAAAGATAGAGTTTCACCTAGTTTGAATATCTAAACACAAGAGACATTTACCCTTAATACCCTTCTCATTCACATATTCTTTAAAGTTTTTCAATGTAGAAGGTGCTAGAAATTCCGAAAAATAAATTTCGAAAAATAATTTTACCGAAAATAATTTTTGCAATTTTGTAAACAAATAAAAAATATAGCGGAATAGGTATTTTAAAATTTTTCTTGAAACTTTACAAAATAAAACGTAGGATCGTTGATCTAATAAAAATCAATTCATGGATCTTGATTTAGATAAAACCTGGAAGCACTTCACAACCATTGAGCCTTCCCGTCTATTCTCTGGAGCCCGTTGAATGATCTGTGTAGGGGCACCTTTTTTATTCCTAATGAGAGATGAGCGAATGATCCGGAAGATGCTCTTCCTTCTCCTTGATTGCACGTCTACGGCCATGGGTATCTCTCCCTCGGTAGCCATGAACAAGCTCGGGATTTCTCTCGTGGTAGCTCGGCTCTCTCACTCTTTCTTTTCTCTTTGTCACACGAAAAAGCACAGTTACTGTGTATGTAGTAGGCGTGCAGCTTTCTTACAGAGGCTTAGGAGAGCTTTTCTCTTAAGTATTAGAGAGGTATAAACCCTAATAGGCTTATTGGGCTCAACTGAATATTTAATTTGTTATTGGGCTATGTGTGAGTGAGACAGGAGACCTTATGGATCCAAATAGTCTAAGCTCTAATAAATCAATTACCCACAGTCATAATTAACTCTGACTAGGCCTTGTCCATTAATATTGGAGCACTCTACTATAGGCCCAATATTACATTCTTAGACTAAATGTCATATATTTTCTGTGAAGCTAATTAACACTTTAATTAACTTGATCCATTTAGCATATACTATACCTATAGATATACCCCCAATGCAATGCTGTACTAGTGAGGTGAAATTACCGTATTACTCTTCTAGTATATATTTATCTTTGAGTTACCATTTTTCATCTAATGGATAATAATTGACTACGGTATTTGTAGTTGCCTATACAAACATAGCCAAATTCATAAAGTGAATACCTAGTGCCGGATTTTTTATTATCCAAGTCCTTGAAAAAACTCAAAGTGACATTATATGCATGGTGTCCAAATCATGAAGGGCGTTCTCGTTAATTCACAAATCTTATCTTCCAAGATACTGGAGTTCGAACCATATAATTGGAACTAGTCCTTTAGTAAGTCAAAAGGATAAAACTCATGAAAGTAAGTCTGACAATCACTAGGATTTAGGTAATCTTGCAATAGTGTTAGATTAGTGAAAGATGGAATATTGAGTTACGACACTTAACCTCAAATTCTATTTTCACTTGGCCCAATTCAATGCACTTATAACTTTCTTATAACGCATTAATGTTTCTATCTGAAGTCAGATACTTCGATGATTAGAGACTTCATCAATCCTTTTGAAATAAACAACACTACATTCTATGGCAAAATAAAATATTCCATCTTTATTTGCAAAATGTAAACTTTTATTTAGACATAATGAAATAAAGAATTTAGTCTCTTACATGTGAACACTTCACACGAATAATTCTTTATTACTCATTATTAGTTATAGAAATTTTTAGACATTTGCATAATAGAAAATATAAACATCACATGTATATAATTAGGACATAATATGGAATTTATTAACAACAAATAGATAATACTTAAATCCAATAAACATTGTTTAAAATACCAAACAAAGAAACTGCTTTTTAGGGCATATTTCCAATAATCTCTCACTTGCCCTTCAAAACAGATGTAATATATTATGTAGTCCATTCCTTCTAGGTGATCCTCAAATACTTTGATTGCCAAAGATATGGTAAACGGATCAGCAAGAATTTTCTGCTAAGGCTATGTTACTCACTATCGTATTTCCCTACTAGGGTTGACACATAATAAAAGGTTGATTCTCTGGAGTATATTTTCAGATCGAGTATTCGAATTAATATATCTTACATAAGTCAGATTTTTCTCAAGAATAGACAAGCATATAGTTCCTATTTCTCTGAAGATACTTAAGGATACACTTGACTATAATTCTATGTTCAGGTTCTGGATTGGATTAGTAATAACTTACTATTCTAACAGTATAATAAATATTATGCTATTGTACTAACCAAATTCTTATTGATAATTGTCATCCTATATCATTCCTAATGATTAGTATATCATCAATATATATACACTAGAAAAATCACTTTGCTGCCCTGAATTTTTTATAGATACAAGATTCGTTTATGTATTGATCAAATCGATAAATTTTAGACAAATACTTAAGTCTATAAATTAGATCTCTAAAGTTTCAAAAAACTTTGCTTTCTTAGCTTTTTTCAATGAATCCCTCTGATTGTATCTTTTAGATACAGCTGTCAAGATTGCTATTCAGGAAAGCTATCTTGATGTCCATTTACTATATCTCATAATCAAGAGATATAACTATAGAAAAGAGTATATCAATAGACTTGATCATAACAACAGAATAGACATTCTTTCTGTATATATTTCTGTTGTAGTTAACTTGCCTTAAAAATCTTTACTTTTCTGTCTATTCTTTTTTTTTCTCTTATAGACTTATTTACACCTAAAAGATTTTACTTCTCCAAATAGATCTATAAGATCCCAGATTTTGTTCGAGTACATAGACTCTAATATAGATTCTATTATCTTTTGCCAGATATCTATACCAACATCATCTATTGTCTCTTTGTAGATAAAGTAATCAAATTCTAGGTCATAGGACTCTCCTATTCCCAAATATCTACCAGATTGTCTCACAATCCTCCCACTACAATGAGAGTTCAATATATGTTGATTTTTCAGTGATTTATCCTTCCTAAGTGCTTACTCTATTCTATCTTTCATAGATAAGCTGATTACATCATTAGTTTGTTCTTTAAGAAATAACTTACTTTGGGGTTAAATACTTCATATAGTTTTCTCCCAAGTAAGAGACATTTGTTTTAACAAATACTTTCTTACTTCAGTACTATAGAAGTAATACCTTTCTATTTCTTTTGGGTTTCCTATAAACAGATACAATTCAGATTTTTATTCCAACTTAGTCATTTTTCCTTTCAGTACGTATGCTAGACAACCACAAATATGGATATGATATAAACTAGCTTTATGTCCTTTCCATATTTCAAAATGGTGTCTTAGGTATTGACTTAGGTAGAACTCTGTTAGTAGGTATATCACCGTCTCTAAGACGTATCCCAAAAGATTTTGTAATAATGAACAATTGAACAACAACTTAATCATAGTCAAAAGTTTTTATTGTCTGTGAGATATTCCTAAGAATTCTCTATAGAGGTATTCAATGCTTCGATCCAATCGATGAGTCTTTATACTTTTCCTAATTGCTTTTTGGTTTCCGCTTCCAATTTTTTGAACTTTTCGAAAGAATTCAATTAGCAGTAACATTAGGAAAATATAATAAAATTTTGAATAATCATTCATAATGATATATTCAAAACCTCATTAGACTTGATTGCTCAAGGGCCTGCAGACGATAATATGTACTATTTTTAAACATTCTTGTACTCTTAGGTCTTTTATAATAAAAGACCTTTTAGTCATTTTACATGTCAGATAGGATTCACAGATTGGTGAATGAATGGCTTCTAACAAGTTTAGATGTCTATCCTTAACCAATCTTTGGATCATATTTAGGTTAATATAACCGAAGTACAAATATATTTTATTCTTAGTACTTACTCACTTTCTTATGATTAGATTTATCATGTTCAATCTCATCATTATTAATATCATACAATGAGAATAATATAGGCTAAAAAAAAATCATTTGTGCAATTAAGAATATTATTCTTTCACATGAAAACTTTATCGCTAAGACAAACAGAATAATATCGTTTCATCAAATATGAAACAAAAAACAAGTTTTTCTTAAAAGTTTGACAATTTTTAATGCCCTAATCATAAATCATCAAATATGAATTTAAATATTTCTCATTTTATGTACTGATACTATAGCTATTGTAGTCCTTACTCTTAGTGAACTTGCCTTCACTAAACCCTTTAGTTTCTATAGAACAATTTGTAACAGACATACAAACATAGTTAATGATTTTTAAATCTTATCCAAGATTCATTAAGTCATCCACTAAAATAAGTTAATGAACAATAAATTTTTATTACCTTCCAATCAAGTATTATATAGATATCTTTAATAATTTTCTTTCAATATCCTTTAGTGCTATATAGTAAACATTTTTCTTTTAGCTAGGGATTAGAAAATTCACCTTTAGCTACTTTAGCTTGGTGAAGATGTTCATTAGATATCTCATTGAGATTTAGCACAATATTATAGTGGTTTGAATTCTTTGAATTTCATATAGTAACATATTAGACATCTTATGTCAACATATATCAATGAATTATCTAGGATTTTCCCACTGCATATATGCTTTATTTTTCTTCATTAGTCTCACCAGTGAATGTGGACAAACATATAAGAGTAAAAACTTATAACTTATCAGCCATAAGCACTAAATCTAGGTTACATTAATCCAGACAATATAGTTTAACCATACAAGTTATGTGTGTGTAAGTACAGTGGGTAAAGGAATTTAGGACATATCTACTTGAATGAAAATAAATAATCCATACAGTAGCAAACATCATGTAACAAATATTTCGAATAATTAATATAATGTAAAGTAAAATATACAATATGCAAGTAAAGTATCCCTAGGACTATCACTAAAATTCATGGTAATTCAACTTACCATTAATTACAAGTCTCCTACAGAAAATCATGTAATTAATAAGTCAAACTGAAACAATTTCATTTAGAAAATAAGATAAATATCTCATATCCTATATTTCGAACTACCATTTAATTTAATCCTCTATTCTACTAATTAGAACTCCTACGGGAGGATATCAATATTTTGAGTTGAGTGTGTAACTATTGTTTTAGTAATTCAACGTTCTATATAAGACAGTCTCCTACGGGTGATCAGTCTCATATAGTCCACCTAATACTTTATCCTAAGAAATTCATTTCCAGTACTACCCAGACGAAAACCCTCTTACAGGAGCTCAGCAAGATTCTGAGGCGAGGCTCATCCTAGTACGTAATGAATCAACAATGGAGACCATAGGTATCTCATACCTTCTCCCACTCAATATTTTATAATTAGG
>JXTC01000631.1:0-25869 GCA_002914845.1 Trema orientale
AGATTCGGAAAACTGAATCAGAATAAACTAGAAAATTTAATTAAGGGCAAAACTGGAAAACAATAAAATTTATTAGCTAACGGTTTTTCTATTTTTTAAACAGGTGGACATTTAGCTATAAATGAAAAAGAATGGACATCAACTAAGCCAAATTAAAAAAGATGGACATATACCACAATTTCTCTAAAAAAATCAAATTTCCTCTTTAAGTTAAGCAAGGCCCAATTCAGGATGGACTGGGCTTTCTGAAGCTCATGTCTAGGCGTTTTTTTTTTTTTTGGAAAGAGAGTCTAGGCGGTATTGTAATGAGGTATGTTTAGAAAACTGCTGAAAAACAAAGAAACCTGGTACTATATATTCAACGAAACGAAAAATTTGATTTTCATCAATTGATAATTGATGGTCCTACACATGGCAAGTGGCCCAAATTAATGTCACGTTTATTAGGAGGGCAGACATGTTACATATACATGACTGCTCTTTAAGTTACCTAGAAACTTAGGAATTTAAAGCTAAGTGGGATGCATCCAAGTTGAAGAGTTTGGCAATATATGATAAGCCATAGAAATTCATTCATATTAGACTGCTTTTAGTCGGTGGTTTAAATCAGAATAAGCCGTGCGGTTATTTTAGGGCCCTGATGGAATTGGACTTTAGCTCTTTGTATTATCTATATATAGACGTTGTGGGCAGCCGTGAGTTTTTATTCTCACGAGCATAATGGTAAACATTTAGAGAGAGAAGAGTGAGAGAATTTTTTGTAAACTTGATGAGAGGGTAGTTGAGGATTTTGGGTATACGAGAGCTGAGAGTGTAATTATTTCTTTTATTAGTGAAATGCTTGTTAGTGGTCACGTATGCTATATTTCATAGTTGAACTACGTTATACGATTTGTATTCTTAGAGTGTGTAAATGTGTTCTTTTATTTATTTTCGGGTTCTAATCATACTCTAAGGTTAGAATAAATTATAAGTGAGTTCAAATTCATAACAGAAATAGCAGGTACATGTTTGACCACATGACATGACATGGTTAATAACAATTCTGAGTACATATTTGACCACATGACATGACATGGTTAATAACAATTCTGAGACAGCATGACTTAGATAACTTATGTAATGGACTATTCTGAATTATGCAATTGCAATAATGGACAATCTGTTACAAATTTTTAATTTTTTTAACAGAAGTAAGAGTAAAACTTCTTGTATTTTTCTTGATGAGATAATCCCAGAAGTGCCTACCATGTTTAATCTTCGATTCTCATAAAACCTAAAGTATCCTCTCTATTTTTTAAGTATACCCTAGTACTTTTTTGGTTAAACTTAAAATGTGAAATGTCTATAATATCCTTATATATATTTCAAAATCTATTACCAAATACTCCCCATTATCTAATTAGTTTTTTTTTTATGTATAAAATATTAAGAATATCACATTATTTTTTTTCTCAGATTATAGAAAAATGTTAAAAATATTTTTTTTTCAAATAATTTTTAGATTATTACTTTTTAAAGAAATCAATCAAGGGTTGTTTGGATATCAGTATTCTAAGACTATTAATGTCATTTCGAAAAGAATTTAGTCAAAAATTTGACAAAAAAGAGAAGAAAGGTTACTCTTTTTTTTTCCAATTTTAGAAAATAGAGAGGATATTTTTAAATTTTATGAGAACATAGAGTTAAATGTGGTATTTAGCTAAAATAGAGGGAGTATTTTTAGGATTATCCCTTTCTTAATTTTTTCCCCATGAATCAAAGAATTAATTAATTAAGTGCATGAATTTTTTTTTTTTATAAAAAAAGAAAGGTATAACTTCAGAACTATAGTAAAAAGTTAGAAAAATAATAGATTTTGATATTGCTTTTCTTTAGTTAAGTACCATATTCCCCTATTTGATTAAAACGACCATTACACCCTGTATATACTTTACACATGATACATTTTCGTTAAAAATAACCGTTTATAGGGCTTGTTTGGCATAGTTGCTAAAGATCTTTGGGGGTTTAAAAGTTGCTTCTTACAAAATTCTAGGCTTAAAATATCAAAAATTGAAAAATTCCGCATCGGCTGAATTTTTTGAAAATCCTCGGATTGATTTGGAAAAAAATCACTTTTTAGAATTTTTTAGAAAAAGAATATTTTAGTAAATATTTAGAAAAAATACCACTTTATCTTCAAAATTGGTATTTTTTAATGGTACTCAAGGTAATCAGTTGAGTTATTTTGGATAACCAATCTAGTTACTTGAGATAAAGATCAAGTTACCTCAGGTAACCTGATTAGTTACTGTTGTGAAAAATTCGCAAGTGTACAAAATCATAAAAACAAGTAATATAATGATAAGTACAGATATCGTCCCACGGATATTGATTAATTAAAATTTTATACTAATTACTGAAATTGGATTAACCTTAATTTTATCTGACAAATTAAAATTCAAAAATAAAGAAATAAAAATAAAAATACTTATAATATTTTCGTGAGCTCAGCACGTTCTGAGCATTTGATTAGCTGTAGGGAAACGATCGATCTAGGAGATGACATAGCACGAACTGGTTCAAGAAGGAAATGGTTGTACGAGAGGCAAGAAAGACAAGATCCAATATGGCCTGCTGGAATCCTGCATCGGCTGACGTACGCGAGACTTGCTTTTGTCTGCCTCACATGTCTTCCTCCACGAGGGCCTCTCACACGTGCTCCTAGTTCATTTGGAGTGAGATCGACGACTGAAAATCATGCTTAAATCCTCTTTTTTACTCACGCGAGCAAGCTTTATTTCTTCCGATTTTTATTTTTTTTATTTAATCTAAATCAAATTCAAAAAAAATTAAATTAAAAATCTAAAACAAATAAACTAATTCCGAATTAAATAAACTAAACTAAATTAAATTATCTTAAACTAAATTAAATTAAATACCTAAATCTAATAAAAAATAAGTAAAATTAAATAAAACTAAATCAAAGTCAAATAAAATAACTTAAATTATTAAAAAAAAACTAAAATTACTCAGAGATACTTATTTTAACTAAGTAAAAGAGTACAAATAACTCTATTTTTTTAGAGTTATCACACCCCCAAACTTGAACTCTTTTGCTAGTCCTCAGGCAAAGAGAAAAAAAAAGAAGAACCTAAACAAAAACTCTAAAGAACTAATCATGATGCTATTTGACTTTCAAAACTCGCCTCAAAGATTTCACAAAGTATAAAACTCAAAGAAAAACTCCGAACACCGTAAATGGTCTAGAATTTTAATTCAAATGCTAGCATGATTTCACCATAGATTACGTGTATGTGAATAAACAATTACCTTTAATCATTCGTAACCATGATCAGTTCATGCAAATAAGTAAGTTATAATAAATCTCTAGATAGAATTATATAAACTCCATAGGCCTATTTTTCGTATCACTCTCCACTAATGTAGATTAATATTATACCAAAGTTCATTAGGACTTTATTAAGCTTGTAACATATGACTAGGTGAAGGTAGGATAGTAGATATTTTTGTGGCTTAAATCACCCTAAGCACATAAATTATACTTGGATCTTTATACAACTTAACTCAACACCTTGTTGATATAACTCTCAAACTTGTTTTCCACATTCTTCTTTCACTCTATATTTTCTCATTGAAGTACTATACCCCCAAACTTATGACTTTTCATGTTTACATTTTTTTCATCATTTTTTTTTCTTTTTTATTTTTGCACAAGGATATAGCATTTTTTTCTTTCTTCTTCTCTGCTTCAAAATAATGTTTCTCAATACCACCCTTCCTCCCAAATTGTCACATAACTCAAAATATATTCAACAAAGATGACATGTGCTAGCTGATGCAAGATAAAATGTTGGAAACTATTTAAAGTTAGGCTAAAAATATGGTTGTCAAAGAAAAATATCAATATAGGCTCAAAGGAGTAAACTAAGGATATAAGTATCAACGGTAGGCTTGAAAAGCTCAAATAATCCAAAGATGACCTAAATCATATCTCCAATACAATTCAGTCTAGGATTTCACCCCAAGTGATAATCAAATAAGT
Source organism: Trema orientale (assembly GCA_002914845.1). Classification (NCBI taxonomy): domain Eukaryota; kingdom Viridiplantae; phylum Streptophyta; class Magnoliopsida; order Rosales; family Cannabaceae; genus Trema; species Trema orientale. The sequence continues at coordinate 4,049 of JXTC01000631.1, forward strand.
TCTAGAGTTTATTGATGAGATTTCAAAGACGTACTCAATCTACATAAAATTTCTCTAAATAAGCAAAATAATCAAATGCAACTATTTATGTGCTCAAAATGTTCAAAGAATCATGAGAAAAATCAAACTAATACAGAATCAAGCACATAGACATAAATAGTATTCATCATTTTTCCAAGAACCTTATTTCGTTAAATCAGTTCTTATCATCGGTGTTCGGTCATTAAACTAGGTCATAAAAACAAAACAAAACTAATTTTTAAATTTTTCGATTTTTTTTGAAAATTTTGACTCCCTACCCCCGAACTTAAAATTAACATTGTCCTCAATGTTAATAATAAAAGAAAAGGTAAAATAAAACTCCTTCAAATTTTCACACACAAGTGGAAGTTTATGGTTGAGTCATTGAAATCTATATATCGACTCCCAAACCTGTGTAAGAACCTGAGTAACACATAAATAAAACATAACAAAAGAAAAGAAACCTAATAAAGTCAAAATTAAAGGGAAAGATATAAATCATGGGTTGCTTCCTCTTTAAAAACATTAAAGACGACTTCTTTATCTTGGACTCGCATTGTTAATTGACCTTTTTGTACATCAATAAGAGTCCGTCCAGTAGCTAGAAAAGGTCGACTAAGAATAATAGGAATTTCTTGGTCTTCTTTTATGTCAAGCACTAAAAAGTCTGCTGGGAAGATGAATTTGTCAACTTTTGCGAGAACATCCTCAACGATACCTCTTGGATACTTCATAGATCGGTCGGCTAGTTGGAGAGAAACAGTTGCAGGTTTTACTTCCCCCAAACCTAACTTCTTGTATACTAAAAGCGACATTAGGTTGATACTTGCATAAAGATCACATAGAGCTTTGTCAAAGAATGAATTTCCAATAGTGTACGGAATATTAAAGCTCCTGGGATCCTTTAGCTTGGGTGGAAGTTTCTTTTGTAGTATCACACTGCACTCCTTAGTAAGTGCAACTATTTCATATTCTTCTAATTTCCTCTTGTTGGACAAAATTTCTTTCAGAAACTTCATATATTTAGGCGATTAGCGTCTGTGAAAGGCATGTTAATATGAAGTTTTTTGAAAACTTCTAGAAACTTTGAGAACTACTGGTCCAAATTCTGTTTAAAGAATCATTGAGGATACGAGAGAGGAGGAAAATATGGCGGCGGGTTATCTGGGAATAACTTTAATTTAGGCTTTTCTGGCGTGACGTCTTCTCTCAAATTGCCCTTGAGGTTGTGCCTGCTGCTGACCATTCGAGATCATAGCTGGTGATGGAGCAGATCGTGGTGGGTTAGTAGAAATTGATTAGCTCAGTTGCTCCAGGTGCTCCCCATTCCTTAGAATTATTGCATTATAGTACTCCTTAGGGTTCATTTATGTAGTACTTGATAAATTCCCAGGCAGTCGAGAGTTGACTGCCTCAGCTAATTGCCCCATTTGTATCTCCAAATTTCTTTGTGAGCTAGCTAAGTTGCAGTTCGAGTTCACCAATTCTTGAGTCAGTTGCATGAGGCTTTGGATTACTGCACCAGTTTTCGTCATGTATTGAGCAAAAGCCTCCTCAGATAATGGTTTGCTTTCTACTTGGGAGCCAAATCCTGGTAGGGGTTGATAAGATTGTGGTTGCATCATATTCTGATTATTATTCTAGGAAAAGTTCGGGTGATTGCACCATATCTGATTGTAGATATTAGAGTTTGGATTATTGGGTAAGGTTGAGCTTGTGATATGTACTGCACTTGATCGAATAATGTCGGGTTACCCATAACACACTCCATACTAGAATGAGCTCCTCCAAAAAATTCACATACTACTGGCAGAGTGTGTATAACATTGATGTTTATCTGACTAAGCTATCGAGATAAAGCAACAACCTGAGCACTTAGAGTTATCAACTGATCACAATCTTGAATTCCAACAACTTTCTTTATGGATGACCTCTCAGTAGGCCACTGATAGCTATTGGCTACCATTTCTTCTAACAGTTCATGTGCATTTCAGGAGTCTTGGCCATCAATGCTCCAATAGTTGTAGTATTAACAATGGTCTTTGTCTGACCATTCAACCCATTATAGAATGTCTGGATCTGTAGCTAACTTGGAATGCCGTGATGATGACATTTGCATAGCAGATTTTTGAATCGTTCCCAAGCTTCATAAAGAGTTTCCATATTATGTTGGCAGAACTGGGTAATCTCGTTTCTCATCTTAGTAGTCTTTGATAGTGGAAAGAATTTTGCCAAGAACATTTGTGCCAGAACATTTCATGTTGTAATACTCCAAGTTGGTAAAGAATTAATCTAATATTTGGCTTTATCTCTCAATGAAAATGGGAATAACCTCAAGTGAATAGCATCATTAGAGACTCCGCTATATTTGAATGTGTCACAGATTTCCAGAAAATTTGCTATATGAGCATTCAGATCGTTACTTGGCAAGCCATAGAATTACACTGACGTCTGGATCATCTGAATAATGGCCGGGGTGATCTTGAAGTCATTAGCTTGGATTGAAGGGCATCGGATTCTAGAGATCGTGTCAAGCACTGTTGGCACTGGGAAGTCTCTAACAGCTCACTAGTTGTTTTGATTATCCTCCATCTTGTGAAAAAAAGAAAAGAAAATAATAATAATAATAAATAAATAAATAAATAAAATGCAATAAAGAAAAAGTTAGACTAAGATTAATATAATTTGGTATCAGTGTTAGTAAAAAAAATTCAATTAAAACAATCACCGACAACGACACCAAAAACTTATTGTGAAAAATTCGCAAGTGCACAAAATCACAAAAACAAATAATATAATGATAAGTACATATATCGTCCCATAGAGATTGATTAATTAAAATTTTATACTAAATACTGAAATTAGATTAACCCTAATTTTATCTAACAAATTAAAATTCAAAAATAAAGAAATAAAAATAAAAATACTTATAATAAAAAAAGTAAAAACAAAAATAAAAATAAAATACTAAATTAAATAAATCACTAGAAAATATCTAGAGAAAGTACCAATACAAAATAACCTAGGACACCAATTTCACCTTCCCAATCCTCTTAATTTTTTATTGTTTCTTCCTAATCTAATTAATTTACCCAAGTGCCAATTAGAATATCCTAATGTATATTACTGATCTCTTTTAAGACTTAATAATAATATCTTCAGTTAATAATTTTACTATATTCCTATGTAAATTAAATTTAGCAAAAGATTCATTAAGTTCTATGATTTCTTTTAAAATTGCGCAAACCTATGAGTATATTCCTATCCCATACAATTTATGTTATTTTATTCATGGACATATTCTAAACCTTCTTTTCCAATTCAGTCTAGAAATTCCTAATCAATTAATTGAGTGATCAATTCAATTAAAAGCATTAAGCACAAATAGAATAAATACTTGGTAATGTAAAGAAATTAGAATTAAAAATAAACTAAGAAAAATTAAGAATCATGGTCAGGATTCATTGACATCCTAGAAACAAAAATCTAGTTCAAAACTAAATAAAAACCAAAATAAGTAATTTAATAATCCTAAGAAAACTAAAAAATTGAAAAAAAAAACCAAATAGATAAATTGAAAAATAAAACCAAACAGATAAATTCGCGGTTGAAGCTCCACTCCACCACTGCTCTCTCTCTCTGATTTTCTTTCTAAAATAGTGTATTTTTTTCTCATTTTCCGTAGTCTTTTTATAGCTAAAAGGAGAGGTGTTTGAGTTTTATACGGATTCCTATGTTGGTCAATATGACGTGGTACTTTCCTATTTATACTCTTTTCCTTTTTATTTTTTTTTAAAGTTCTGATACTCGAAATAATAAGGTGCAGTCGTATTTTCTGAGCTCAGCACGTTCTGAGTGTTTAATTGACTGTATGGAAACGATTGACTGAGGAGATGATGTGGCGTGAACTGGTTCGAGAAGGAAATGGTTGTAAGAGAGATGAGAAACACAATATCCAACACGCCTTGCTGGATTCCTGCGCTGGCTGATGCACGCGGGACCCACTTGTTTTCTTCTGCCTCACATGCCTTCTTGGTTCATTTGGAGTGAGATCGACAGCTGAAAATGGTGCTTGAATCTTCTTTTTTACTTGCGCGAGTAAGCTTTATTTCTTCTGATTTTTGTTTTTTTTTTAATTTAATCTAAACCAAATTTAAAACAAATTAAATTAAAAACCTAAAACAAATAAACTAATTCCGAATTAAATAAACTAAACTAAATTAAATTATCTTAAACTAAATTAAATTAAATACAAGTAAAATTAAATAAAACTAAATCAAAGTTAAATAAAATAACTTAAATTATTAAATCTAAAATAAAATTATTTAAAGACGCTTATTTTAACTAAGTAAAAGATTACAAATAACTCTATTTTTGTAGAGTTATCCGTTACTTCAAGTACCTCATTAATTAATAATAAATAGTATTTTTCTAAATACTTTTAAAAGTGGTGTTTTTCTAATTAAAATTTGAGATTTTTCAAATTTTTATGAAAAATTACCATAAAAAATCAAATTTCCTCAATTGCATGGACCTATTATTATCTTTTATAAGAACATCTTCTAATACTTTTACTTTAAAGAGGTAAAACTTACTCCAAATAGGTCCATAATAAAAGGACCATTATTGTAATAATTACATAATTGAGGACAATTGACTATATATAAATAAGTTGAAAATTAAATAATACAATGGGTATTAGTTGGGACTATTAATTATTGTATAAATAGAACACTTTAGCTCACATTTAATTTTATCGTCTCTTTTGTATTCTCTAATCTCGACCTTGATTACTTACAAACTTAAGCATTTGAGTGCTTTGCAGGATAACCACCACTGTGATGTTCTGGTGCAAGGTGGAGGATACCTAAAAGTGGCTAGGGGACTTTGACTATTAAAAATCTGCTCCAACATAGTTTATAAATTTTCAGATCTATTGAAACATATATGAAACAACTTAACTGAGTTTATATTGGCGTTAGTTTTCCTTGATAACTATCATCCAAGCAAAGCCATCAGACAATATGCCTTTCTTAGGAAAGATATTTTTGCTTTAAAACGCCAAAGATCATATTATATATTAAAACAAAAATTGATATAGTTCCTTATACACTATTCTTATCGGTGAATTGAAAGTCGTTTACATTATTTAGGCTTCAGCACTAGATTAGCACTATAAAAAATAAAGTAAAATAAAATAAACGTGAACCACTCGAGACTAACAAGTCGATTGAAAATGGGCATCTGTTGCTCGACCCAGTTCATGTTAAGTTGTCTAAAGTTGAAAACAACGGCTGCGTCTTTGTCTCCACGACCACCACTAATGTGCCGTGTTGGGCAAATATTTAGGGAAGAGTCTATTAAAAAATACTTACCCCAGGCCAGAACCTCCCAAATTAATATACCGTTACCAATTATGTAATACCATTTCGTGATGAGTTTCAAGCATTAATGGTCACTTTATCAAAGACCTACTTAATATAGAAGCGCTTTATTTATTTATTATTATTTTTAAGGCACATCCACAAACGTAATACCAACTGTTTTCTTTTTCTTTTCTTTTTTTTTTAATGAGTTTCTCCAATAAGGTGGAACACATTTTGTGGCTACACTGGCTAGTGGAAAAGGTCCTGATACTACCGCAAGCCGTTTTTAATTTTCTACTCTTAATTTGAGGATGTTTTCTTCTTGAGAGAGAGAGAGAGAGAGAATGAGTTGGGAATTTTTGTGGTAGTGTGCGAGAATTTTTGATTACTTATACATAGAGAAGAGCTAGGTGCAGAGCATCACGGAAATATCACCAACAATTTGTTCATTTTGTTATTTTCTGGGGGGGGTCGTCCGCGGTTGAAGAAATGGCAACTACAGAAATAAGTAGGACGCCAAACAAGGCAAGCGTACTACATATGCTACGAGTATTATTAAAGGAGGTTCACGAGTATGGTAATATCTCACTATTTTTGATAACGGCAGTGCCAAAACTTCATTTCATGAGGATTCGTGGGAACTGGGAAATATAGCCTTTTCATGCACGTCGTAAACGTTTTCATGCTGAATAACGTTGTCATTTCCAAAGACTACGGGTACCAGACGGTCCAATACTTCAAAGTTGGTCCAGTTAAGAAAGGGCCAATTCACAATGGACTGGGCTTTTGGAAGCCCATCTCTAGGCCGTAATGTAGCTAGTCTTCAGGTCTTATTCTCTATGGGTTTCTATCACTTTTACATATAAAAAAACTAAAAGAATTACAAAAATACGGAACTCAGGCTTTTTTCAATTTTTTGTACAGTTTTTATTAGAAAAATAACACTTTTTAAAAAATATTTAGAAAAATATCATTTTTAAAAATAGTTACTGATTACTGATTTCTGAAAACTTATTACTGATTACTAGTTACCAGTTATATATCATTTATAAATACTTTTGGTTACTAGTTACCAGTTTCTGAAAACTAGTTACTAAAAACTAGTTACTATTTTAAAAAATAGTATTTTTCTAAATAATTTTTAAAAAATGGTATTTATCTAATAAAAACCGTACTGCACCTTAAAAAAATTTAAACCACTGTATTTTTCAAATTTTTTTCTAAATTACCGTATAATATCTAATTTCCTCATTCTTTATTCCTTGTAGGCCTGTTCCACTCAAACTTAAAGTTCAGCCTGGTACACTTTAGAATCTGTTTGGTAGGAGGGAGAATGAGAAGGATTGTAAGGTGCGAATTACTGGGTGGACTTGGGGTACGAGGGGTGTTTGATAAGAAGGACTTTAGGAGGGAATAGATTAAGCAAATGATTTCAAATTCTCAATTTTAACTAACTTTTAATCTAATTTAAAATTAGAAAAATTTTAGAAAAGAGATACATACTCAAGTAGTAGAGTGGTTAACCTAATTATAATCTTTCCTCTTTCTTCTATCTCTCACTCTAACCAAACAATGGAGATGATTTTACTCTTCTCTCATTCCTTTCATACCAAATACAACAAGGGAAGAGTGCTCTCTTTTCTTTCTCACTTCTCTTCCCTAGATAATATAGGTCCTATTCCTTCCTCTCATCCCTTCCTCCTACCAAACATAGCCTTAAGGCCTTATTAGCCCATATACATGGGATTCTGAGACTATATAACAAACTAAAATTTTAATAGGTTGAATACTTGTGATCCTTAGAAGTACTATTAGAGTGTATCTTTTTTTTTACTACTTCATTTTAATAAATGTCTATCTTTCTCTTTTTATAGCTAAATAACCGTGTATATGTATTTTTATACTTGATATATCTATTATATATTTGATTTAGTTTATGTATTGATCAGTAATATATATGTTTTATTTGGTACATCATATTTTATGGGGAATTCTAATGTAGGAGTGGCAAAATCTCTCCTACACGTAAGAGCATTTTGTCAGCTATGATATTAAAATCGTGCGGTCTTTATCAATTTGCTTATCCCAGAAACACATGCACACAACTATAATCTCTTTGAATAAAAAAAAAGAAAAAAAAACTATCAGCTCCTTCACATGAAGTTAATGCATCTTTTTTTTCCTTTTAAACTTAAAATTTCCTCAAAAGAAAAGGAATTTAGGAACAAAGCAATTTTAAGACATAGATTCAATTTTGGGAAGTATTTAATTTGAGTTTATGAGTTCATGGGTTTTAGCTTTGAAGTGGGATAGAAGTTGTCCTTTTTCCTTTTTTTTTTTCTTTTAAAGGAGAGGGATGCGGGGTTTTAAGAAAGGGGGTTTGACAGAATACCCTGGTAAATAAAGGGATAACAAATACTGCAATAAAAGATAAAAAAAAAAGAAGATTACTCTGAAATTTATTTTTGTAGATCTAAGCCAAAAGCAACAGATTTTGATGCAGCATGGGAGAAAAAAAGAATGAAGCTGGAATTTCCGGTAGACTTCCTAGAGTTTCTGGTGTACCGACCCAACAATAGTTTGTTGATTTTTCGTCGTAAAAAGTAGTTTACTCTCTTGAAGAATCGATAGACAGGATCGGTCTACCGCTAGTTTTCGGTAGACAGAACCCGTCTACCGCTTAGGCTATCGCCTAGGCTACCGATTTGCAATTTCAGCATTTTTTGTTACCTGTTTTTGCATTTCCCTTTATTTTGTTACCAGATGCCGAATATTTTAATATTTTTGTTAGGATTTCGTGTCTTATCTAGTTATCCTATATATTATAAGCTATAAGGCCTTTTACAATCAGTTTTGAGTTTTGAGTTGATTAATAAAATTCAAAGAGAGAGCATCTCTTTTCTTTCCAAATTTCTGGTATTCTGTGAAAATCAACGGTTGTTTGAAGCTTCTTTCCTAGTATTCGTGAGTGAATCAACAAGTTATATTAGATTGTCTCTAATTTTCTAAAAGATCTTTCTCATTAGATGCTTCCGCTACATCAGTTAGTACTAGAGTCATATTCATTCTCGACAAGATGCCGCCAAGAAGACACCCAGCCAATGAGGTCCCCGTGGATGAAGTCTATGAACGTGATCAGACGACGCAATTAGAGCAACAGGTGGCCCAATTAACAGAGCAAGTGGCTACGTTATTGACTCTCTAAAATCAACCCAAGAATCATAACCAACACGATTCAGGGAGTAATGGTTCTAGTGGTAATAAAGAATACTAAGAAGTAGCCCCGTCACGCTGGTGTAGGATTTATGTTCCTGTACAAGAGGATAATAGACAGCGTTGGGAGACGGGAATGCGCATTGAGATTCCTGAATTCCAGGGTAATATGCAACTGCAAGAATTTCTGGATTAGGTATGTATCATAGAAGAAGCTTTTGAGTTCAAAGGAGGTTCTGAGAACAAGAAGGTTTTGTTGATCGCGACAAGACTTCATGATAAAGCCGCTGCATGGTGGTAGCAGTTGAAGATGACAAGGACCAGGTTGGGAAAGTTAAAGATTATAGAGTGGGATAAGATGAAGAAGAAGATGTGTGGTGAGTTTCTGCCCTATAATTTCCAAAGGTTGATGTACCAAAGATTATAGAACTTACGGCAAGGAACCCGCTCTGTAGATGATTATACAACTGAATTTTATCAGTTGTTAGTGTGTAACGAGATTTAAGAGACAGACCATCAATTGGTGGCTAAGTATATTGGAGGTTTACAACCTAAACTTTAAGACACTGTTAATTTATTCGATCCAATCAACATGTCTGCAGCACACCAGTGGCACTTCAGGTGGAGAAACAAGCTTTAAGACGGTCGAATAGCATGTCTTTCAGTGGTAACAACAGCAGCAGCAGCCAAATTGGAGCAAACAAAGGTAACACTTCCAATCAAAAGAGTCCTCCTAATATCACTCAATCTACTAGAGCAACAATTGATAGAATTAAATGCATTGGGTGTAGAGAAACGGGATATAGACAAGCAGATTGTAAGAAGTCTGGTAAGAAGGCTTTATTTGGTGAACCCAAAGAGGTGAAGGATGATGTGGAGATTGGAGAGGAGCCGACTTTTGATGATTATGGTGAAATGGTAGAAAAAGAATTGGTGGAAGGCGATACTGGACCGCTACTAATGTTGCAACACTCGTGTTTGACACCTCAAATTATGGAAGAGAAGATAAAAAATCTGGGGCTGGTGACTGTTGCAAGAAAAAGAGGCAAGTGTTGAGGTAGTCATCCCAAATGAAACAAAGACATTTGTTGAGGATAAGCTTGATATTTCAGAACTTCTAGCACAAGAAGTAAATGTCATCATGGTTAAAGATGCTGAAGTAGAAGTAGTTAATGAGGTAATTCTCTCTTTTACTTTCCCCATATTTGACAATGATGTCAAAGAGATCAGCATAAAAGACAATTTTGGATTAGATGGTATTATGTTGGATTTCAATTTAGAACAACAAGTAGGTTATAATTCTAAAAGGAAAATTAAGAAGATAAGTAGACGAGTGAGTCATAACTTGCTTTGTGATCCTGAGGTAGACAAGTGAGTCATAACTTGCTTTGTGATCCTGAGATTAATAAAGAAAGGTCTGCTTCTTATTTGATACATTTGCATCCAAGAAGCCTGCAACTGAACTTCTTTAGTGATGGTAGTCCTTTCCATGATTTATTGTTCTTATGGAGGAAAAGAAAGAAGCTTGGAGATGCTAATGTATTTTGTGGAAAGCTTGTGAAAATTTATCTTCATGTCGTATCAATATTCAAGATTATCTTGTTAGCAATGTAGATATGGGAGTGTTAAAGAGAATCTATCTTGCTAGGGTATATCAAAATCATAAAAATAAGAAGAAGAAGTTAACATCAGTTAAATGGCCGGTAGTTTATAGGTTTGTTGACATGTCTATGAAGTTGCCAAGACATATTCACACAACAGATGTTTTCGATGTCGAGTATCTAATTCCATTTCGAGGAAATTCATCATATGAAGATAGTCCAGAAATTCGAGGACAAATTTTCTCCACCTTAGAGAGTATGATGCAGCATGTAGAAAAAAAAAAAAAGAATGAAGCTGGAATTTCCAGTAGACTATCTAGAGTTTCTGATCTATCGCTCTGTTCTACTGCCCTAACAACAGTCTGCTGATTTTTTGTCCAAAAAAGTGGTTTACTCTTTAGAAGGATCTGTCTACCGTTAGTTTTCGGTAGACAGAACTAGTTTACCGCTCAGGCTACCACTCAGGCTACTGATTTGTAATTTCAATATCTTTTATTACCCATTTTTTCATATTTTCTCTTAATTTTGTTACTAGATTCTAAATATTTTAATATTTTTATTAGAGTTTCGTGTCTTATCTAGTTTTCCTATATATTGTAAGCCATAAGGCCTTTTGCAATTAGTTTTGAGTTTTGAGTTAATTAATAAAATTCAGAGGGAAGTAACGGTTGTTCATAGCCTATTTCCTGGTATTCATGAGCGAATCAACATGTTATAGTAGATTGTCTCTAATTTTCTGAAAGATATTTTTTATCAGACGCTTTCGCCACATTAATTTTGTAAAAGGTATACAATAAGAATTTTATGTTCACTAAAATAATAAGATAACTGAAAAGAAAATTAATTCTCAAAATATAATTTAAGAGCAAAAAAAATTCTTTTCTTAGCAAAAAAGAAAAAAAAAATCCTGGTATATAATCCTTCTCTCTCTCACTATATCTATCTAGCCCTTTTATGTTCTACAACTTTGCATCTAAAATTGTTGATGTGATTTTTAACTCCAAGGTCTTGATTTTTTATCGCCTTATATCCCATAAAGACACCCAAAAGTCATCTTCCAATCTCCATTGTTATCACCATTTTTTCTTTTAGCAAGATGAAGATTTATTTACTCACTATTTTTCAATTTTTCATTTACAAGAAATAACTTGGATTTTTTGAAAAATAAGAAACAAAAATGAATTTTCAAAACATTAATAGAACTAATAAAATCTTGTAAATGAGAAATAAGTCGTAGAACAGAAGAAGGATAGAAATAATGTGAGATAGAGGATAAAGTAGTTTGTATTATCCCAAGATTAGCTAACCCAAGGAAGGAGGGGTGAATTCAGTTTTAAAAACTTTTGCAAACTTTTTAAATTAAATAACTAGAATATGCAAATAATAAATGGATCAAGTAAAAATAGTAAATAAACAATTATAATCTCAAAGTAAATTAATCAAAGAGGCAGGGATAGAGAGATTGTAAATACTATTTTTATAATGTTTGACAAACACGACGATTTGCCTATGTCCTTGGCCCAACCTGCTTCGAGTTTTCCACTATCGGATCAAAATTATGTGCTTGACTGACCCTTTGTACAATCGGATTGAATACTTCTTGGGCACACCCTAGTCTTTACAATAGTCTTGACTCTGACTCTATTACGCCTAACCACGGATTGTTTAGACTTCAGTGTAAATCTCACATATACTAAGTTGTTTGTGATTCTGGTGCCAACTCCACCTCTCAAATAATGATTTTACGAAAATACAAGTGAACACTCACTCCGAAGGATCACATCTCAAAGAAATAATACAAGATAAGTTTAGGTGATTTGAGAACAATACACAAATGATGCTCTAAAGATGGCTCAAATGGATTTGAAAATTAAAATTGAGTAATAGTTAGAAAACTTTTGCACTTAGAAACTGAATGGTATCAATGTTGGTTCGTATTTTGTGTGTCTAAGTCTTCAAATTTGGCTCATTTTAAAGCTATCTTAAAAAACTAGCCGTTTTCGACTATTGGAAACTTGCTGCCAAAAGTTTGGTCGACCAGAAATAATTTTAGTCGACCAAAAATACTAGCCGTTAGAATCTAACACGTCAGTTCAACTCCAACAGCCATTTTTGGCCCTTTTTTTGGTCGACCAATGGATTAGAAACCAAATTTCAGATTCTTTGATCCAAATTTTGGTCCTTTTTAAAAATTTCTTTTCTAATTATTTTTAACATTAAAAATGAACTTTTTGAGAATATTTAGGCTATATTTAAAATGATATTTATTTTCAAATAATTAAGTAAAACAGTCAAGTTAAAGTTTAGTAATTTCTTTGAAGATTTATTTGAAAATTCATTTGAAATATTTTTGAGCCAACTCAAAGAGAATATTTTGTGCAATGCAATAAATTAAGTACAAGACTAGAGAATAAATTGTTAACTATTTAGAATTGGTCTTGAATCTTGATTTTTGAAGTCCGTCTCAAAGCCTTGAAATATATCCCGTGCTACGCTATTCTTGAGGACTTGATTTCTTGAGACTATCAATTTCTTTTTCAATTTCATAACTACAAGCTCAAGCCAATTATTAGCAACTAAATCACATGTTTGTTATTATCAAAATAAGATAAGATTAAAAGTCACATAGGTCAACAATTTTTTCTTTTTTTTTTTTTTGCTTTTTTTTTCTTTTCTTTTAATGGAGATATATTATATATACTAAGGTATAGTCCATCTCGTGGATAAAATTTGAAAGCTTTAATCATCTAATAGCCATTGGAAAGACTAAATAAATCTTATTATCCATAAGAGGAATTTTGGCCCTCCTATATTAGAATATCCCCATATTTTATATTTGTCATATATATCGGTTATTTTGCTATAGCATTTGAAAAATAAACATTTACTAAATATTATCTTTTAGTCACAAGAAGGTTTTATTTTTTATTATTTCTTTCAATCATAAAAGAATTTGTTGTGACTAAAAAGTTACTAAAGGATGACTTTTTTTGTTTCACATGTCAAAGGATGTAATGCCATTATAGTAAATATTGGGAGAAAAAGAATCATGGTTTCTATATTTTTTTTTTCTAACTACGCCTGCGGCTTGATGTGGTTGACAAAATTGCAAGGAATGGTTTGGTGTATAATTTAGTGAAAATTTTATGCATTTAAATCATGCTACATCACAATATATCTTAAATAATTGTAATTCTTTTGTTTATGTAAGTGTTGGACGTATATAAATTTTTTTTAAAGCATTTATTTTGTAGAATGTGTACTTCTCATAATTAGATGTATATTTTTTTGTCTTATAATAAAAATTTAATTTAGAAGCTGTAAAATCTGAGTTTTAAAAGGGCAAATAAGTAATTCTAAAACAAATGCAATCTTGTAATTAAATATTTTCGGATTAATTTATTCAAAATATCTAAAATATTATAATGGGCATCTACAGTTACTAATAATTGCTTAAAAGGGCTCCAAATATTTCATATTTTCACAAGAGAGGGCTCGAGAGAGGGAGAAAAAGAGCCATAGTTATTGTGAACAGCCGCCGAGCCACCGTCGCCTCAGTCGCCAGACGCATCAGCCCGCATCTATTGTCTCTGGCCGACGAACCCAACGCTGCCAGCCATGCCAGAAACCGAGCCCCGACGCTGGAGATATCTTCTTCCGAAAATTTCGCCTCCGGCGGTGTTTTCCAGTCACTAGAGCTCCGTCGGACATCGTTTCGCAACACCAACGGCACCGTTGAACTCGTCTCGTCGTCGCCGTCATTTCTTGACTAGTCTCAGCCGTCAGCCTTCCACCGGTAAGATTTTCACCGTTTTGGCCGTTTTACCAAAGTTTGTAAAAAGTGATATTTTTGTAATTATTCAGTTAGGTAATTATTTTACCCGGGGTAATTATATGAGGTGAAAGAGGGTTAAAAATAAATAATAATTACGGTTAGTAGAAGTAAAAATGGTATCCGAAAGTGCGGTAATTTTCAAATAAAAAAGTGGACATTTTTCTAAATATTTTAGAAAATGGTATTTTTATAACTTTCGAATTTTTGAACTTATTTTATGCTCTGGACATCGAAACTGAAATCCGACTTCGAATTTGGACTCAGTGAGTTTGAGATACAGACTTTGGTATAAAATACCACTATGTTTCGAAGTGACACAAAAATTGAAATTTCGTGGCTCGTGAAAGTGCCGTTTTGCGTGCTACGGGTTGGGTTCTGCACCGGATCTACTTTTATCAAATTATATGTCTAACTTAGCATTTTTGAGTGCTCTGATTTCAGTAGTGACCTCCGTTTCTCAATTCGAGGCTCTGGTGGAAAAGTCACTTTTTCATATTACAACAAAAAAGGTCTTTCAAGGCACTTAAAAAACGCCTTGAAAGACCTTTCACGGCGACCCAAAAAGCAAGATACCAAGGCGCCTGACAGGCCGTGGAAGGTAAGACCTTCCACGGCGCTTTTTGAGCGCCTTGGTAGCCGGGACCTACCAAGACGCTTTTTGAGCTCCTTGGTAAAATGCCTTGGTAGACCTACCAAGGCGCTTTATGGGCTCTACCAAGGCGCTCCTGGTATTCGAATGAATGTTATTTTTTAAGGCACTCCATAAGCGCTGTGGTACATATTTCCAGGGTATATTTTTAATATATTTATCTATACCCCCTGGAATTTTATAAATATAATCCAAATCTATTACATACATCAAATATTTCAAATAAAATAGAGTATAAATATAAATTTACATACTAACATTAAATAAAAATTACAAACTTAACAATATAATCATAGTCCATAATATAAAAGTAAGTAGATGATGAGTACATTAACATATTAGAACTACTAAACATAATAACTTGATCATGATCATATCCATATAGTATATAAACTAAGTATATACATTAGTTTTCTTGGCCAAACTAACATGATCATCAAAGACTACATAGTTTAAATGAACAAAAATTAGGAACCTCAAATGAGAAATTGTATTAGTTCTTCGACCCACTCTTCAAGAAGTCCATCGATATCATCTTTTGTGTAGAAATTTTGTCCATTAAACTACAAATTTGAACACCTTATTTGTTAGAAAGTAATCAATCAAACTCTAAATTAGAAGAGAACTAATAAAACATACGGTTACATACCATTATGGTAAATGATTTAACATTGGCTTGTTCAATGACTTCTCTCATAAATTTACATATGTAACAATTAACTTTATATCCAAAGTAGTTGATATGACAATTTGTTAAGTTTAAAATCTTACCCATGATTCCAAGATATAATTAGAAATTGATGTTCATTCTCTATGGATAACATCCGGGTTGCCAAACGTATAGCACGATCCTCATGTGGACCACCTTCTGTAGCAACTGCAGGATCCATGAACATATACCTATCTTGATAGCCATATTGGGTCACTAAACGGTGTAAACACCTATAAGTACAAAATGCAATGTGAATCAAGTATTGTATTATATAATTTCTAACTATAGATATATGTATATATATGAAGTGCTATATTTATGAAAAAATTAAACTTCTTACCTCATATATAACGTAATAGGCACGGCCCCAATCTTTTGTAACGTGCAAAACCCAATTATGTCTTCTTTGAACACGGGCAAATGAAAAGCTTCTCCAAACACTTCTTCATCAAAGGGAACATGAACAACAACACTTTCATTCGCTCATTGAGTGGTATTCAATAGTAATTTTATAGAAGCTGGTGCACCATCAATTCTAAACTATTATTTGTGTAACAAATAATAAACTCAAGCAATGCCACACAATTATAACATCATTATATCACTACAACGTACAATTCCCTATATGATATCATATCTCATCTAGTTTAAACTTTTCAAAATAATAAGAAAAAACTAGTATAGAAAGTTACGTAAGTTAATAAAAGAAAAAAAATTGAGAAAATATACCTCAGTTTGCTCAATTTGCTAATTTACAAGTAATGTAAATACTCCAACTTCTACTAAGACCTATACACAAATTAAAATGATAAATAAATTTTAACATCTATAATCCACAATACTTTAAATTTGAAAATTCATATATTTGAAATAAGTATATATACAAAATAAGAATTTTAACAAATAAAAAATGAAATAGAATTCTACAACAACAATCTATATCCAACAAATAAAAAATTTTAAAATCTAACATAAAATTGGTAGAAATTGAGAGAGCCTACCTCAATTTCAGACTTTTTGCAACTAATGATCAACTCCACATGACTTCACCTTTTAGCAATTAAAAACATTGAATATGTAAATTTTTAAAAAACTACACAATAATCAATTAAAATTGCATAAATTTGGATTAATTAACACTAAGGATGGAAATTAAAAAACATAACCTAAAATATAGTTTCTAGTAAATAAACATAAAATTGGTATAAATTGATATAACACACCTTCAATTTAAAAGCTTTTTACAACTAAATGAACTCATATTTCACCTACAATAAATAAAAAAAAATTGGGTGTATCAATACCTCCAAGCAACAAAATCATAAACTATAACATCACAAATTCAGATTAATTTTCACTTAAATAGTAAAACATACCCAAAAATATGATTTCTAGTAAATAAATTGTCTAACTATTACTTAGAAGATTAAAGATTAAAAAAGCATGCTCAAGAGATTGACCATATATATAAAAAAAATTAAAAATAAAAAATAATTGCAAACTAGATCTCAAGTTAATTTACTCTCTAACTACCTAAACTATAAAATTAGTAAAAATTGAGACAACATATCTTCAATCTCAAAATTTTGCAACTAAATGAACTTCACACTTCACCTAAAGTATTTTTAAAAAATGGATATATTAACATCTATATTTTATAAGACAATAAACTATAATAACATAAATTCGGATTAATTCATACTAAAATAGAAAAACATAGCCAAAAATGAAATTTCTAGTAAATAAACAACTAAAGTAAACACTTATAAGAGTAGAGATTGTCAATGCATAGCCAAGAAATTTCAATTTCATAATTTCAGGTTCTAAATAAACACACACTCAAACATAACCTAAAACATAAAATTTGTACAAATTAATAAGTCAAAACCATAGATAAAATAATGGGTAAAAAATTTAAGTGACAAAAATAAGTTGGATTACCTTTTTCTCTGAAAAAGAATGATATATGGAAGGTTAAGATTCTAAATCAACACACAGCCTAAAATATAAAATTTTCACAAATTAATAGGTTTAAATCATAGTTAAAACAATAGGTAATCTTAATTTAGTGATAAAAACGAGTTTAAAAGGTTAGAAATACCTCTTTGGCCAGAAAATATAGTGTATTGAAGCATGGAGGCACGACTGGGTTTGGAGAGAACATAAATTAAGCAAGAGAGAGCTAGGGTTCGTGATTTGGGGCCCTTATACAGGGTCCCTGTCACGGCGCCTTATAGGTGCCGTGAAACTGGAGTTTCACGGCACCTATAAAGCGCCGTGAAAGACATTTACCTACCACGGCGCTTTTTAGGTGCTGTGATAGGTGAATGTCTTTCACGGCGCCTTATAGGTGTCGTGGTTACTTATGCCTTTACCACGGTGCGTCCGTACACACGCCGTGGTAAAGGTCTTTTTTAGTAGTGTTAAGTGGACGTACTGGGATTCCGAAACGGCTGTCTGAACACCCAAGTGAGCAACGAGAGTTTCTTCGAGCATCATTGGTTTGGTATTACTACCATATCGAGGTTGGGATTCAATTACCTGGTTTTATACTAGTTTCGATTTATAATTACATTATGACTGATTTATGAAAAATTGTGGTTTGTGCGATGGTATAATAAGTTATGAAAATATTTGGATTATACTAGAATTCGGCTGTGCGGACTTTTATACATATTTTTAAATTGTGAGTATAGGGTGATGCAGTGGTATACTGCCCATGTTACAGTAAATCTCAGAATAATGCCAATTGGGATTTTAAAGCATGATTTGATTATTCCTTGATACATGCATGGTTATTGTGTACTATTATATATTGTACATACTATAGGATCACACATGAGGTCCATCTTAGGCATCGCGGTGTTTAGTGGGTGGTCAGTATTCCCGCCCCTCAGTGAGAGTCCGTAAACCCGTGCGAGGTCTTCTTATTATTCCCACTTGGTAGGCATAGGTATTCAGTTGCCCCTCCGGTTCGGTAGGTATAGACACATGGGTGTCCCTGGTTTTCTGGGATAGGCATTAAGTAGTAGTATATGTAGTACGAGTTACTCTAGTTCATGATGAGAGATGTAATCTTATAGAATAGGATGATTTATGTGTTTTATTTATAGTTTTGAATATGTGAATAGTCTAAATATCAATAATTTTATAAAATTGATTTATAGATGAATTTTAGAAAAATGAATTAACCATGCAAGTTTGGAAAAATTGCATCTATTCAAAAAGAGAATTGAATTTCTACTGAGCATGTGAATGCTCACCCCCTACTTCTCTCACTTTCAGGTATTAGTCTGTTTGAGGTAGTCATCCCGGTGGTCTGACCAGCTACGTAACTTGTACTTGCTTTCCCACACCTCTTCCCTGGTGGGTATCTATATTCTGCTAATTTTTTTTTATTGTTTAATTATTTAGCCAAGATTAGTAAATCTATTAAGTGGATGTATGAGGATAGTTTTGTTATTAATTTGAAAACTTGACTCTTTATAAATTATTTTGGACATTGAACTAAAGTTTTCAGTTGAACTTAACTTACCAAAATTTATGATTTCTCAACAAGTATTCAAATGAGATAGCTGAAATTTTTTTAAAACTTTAGCGAGTATTTTTCTTAAGTAATTAAAAACTAATAAGAGTTATTTTTATGGTTTTTTTTAGAATTTATAATGATTTGAGGACCAAAATGAAATTATCTGATATTTGATTTTTCTTGATCTTTGAAAAAAAATTAATATTTTATTTTAATTTCACTTAAAATTACTAAAAGTCATGGTTTTGAATTTTCAATAATGACAGGAGCAATATTAATAGTAAAACGTTTTCAATTGATGACAAAATTTGTCAAGCCCAAAGTCCAATTTGTAAAATTCATTTCTAATGCCTATTCTTTCGATTATCTGGACCATATCAAATCGCAAATTTTGTGAATATGTATGAACCATATATGTGGTTTGGCATAGTAAACGTGAGATAAAACTCTGATTGCCAAATCGTACCCTAAACACCCACAGTATCTTTCTAGGAACTTCGGTGTGAGTTTCGCCGTGAAGGCTGACTTCGACCTCGATGCAATTTCACGTTAGCACAGCTAGCTAGGATACGTAGCCAGCAAGCTCAAGAAGTTTTAGACCATAGTTGACTTGGACATAGTTTGTTTTTGTCCTTAAACCATTCATACACGTACTTCCACACACAGTTAAATATTCCTAACCACTCAATACATCATGACTTGCTAGCTCACTCGAAGTGATCTACAGTACCACCCAGCTAAGCAAAACCTAACTACAGTACCACTTTCATTTAATAATTAAAGCCCAACGGTATCTTCACCCACCAGCACCATCTATTTCTGTTCCCTAAGCGCCCTCCCCCAACACCCCTCCCGAAAATAAAAAAAGAGAGCTACCAATAGAGAAAAACAATGGAGAAACAAGACAAGGAGAGATTAATGGAGAAAAAAGCTTCAGTCGTTATACTTGCTACATCTCTATCATATATATTATTAAGTTCCAAAGTCAATAAATGCTTAATTATTTCGAATATCTCTCTCTAAGTTCATTTCCGACCTAGACATATATATAGCTGGTCTGATCCTATACATTGTAGTGCCCGGATCATTTTCGACATATATAAAGGTATCTATATATATACTGTTCACTTTTATTTATTTTTTATTTCTTTTTCCCCGACAGGTTATAAATACCTCCTAGAAATTTTCTTATACAAGTACTTAATGGTTACTGCTATTCACAACTATATATCCATCGATCTTAATTGATTGTACTCTATCTCTGGCGATCTGGGTAATCTTTACCAATTACCACATTCGGGATTTATAATTTGTGTAATTTGGTTTTTATTTATTTAGAAAAATTGATTAATAATTAATTAACTGTGTCATGCATGGCACCGGATAGAATGAATGATAATTCCGTACACCACCGGAAACTTGGCAGTCTACAACACTCAATAGTACTGGCTGATCTGCCTTATTATTATTATTATTATTATTATTATGTTAAAGACAATAAGCGAATTAATGGTAACGCCCAGGCCTTTTTTGTTTCCCTTTCATTTGTATTTTTCCTCTTATCATTTTCCAGATTTTTGGCTTCTGTCCTCTTCTGAAACGAAGAAATAATAATATTACTCTTTCGATGATGACTCGGTACTGGTACTAACAGCTTGATCAATATATATTTCGATCAATTTGTTTGAGTACAGCTTCAAGAAATGTAATGCGTTTGACAATGTTTGATATACTTTGCTTACTTTTTCATTAATGTATTAAGTTGACATACATATATATCGTATACAAACACACACGCGCGTCCCTTAATTTGTGGTCTCGTAGACTCATTAATGTATGAAAATATATGAAAAAACATTTCATACTAATTAATAATATACTGTATGCTTGTTTTCTAAGTTCGGTACTATTCATATATATATATATAAATCCATGAAATAAAGATTAAAGGTACGTAGGCTTTTGAAGTTTAATTATGATTAGGAATATGCTAGGTATTTGCATCCTCCATTTACTATACCAAAGTCATGTGACTTTATTTTTAACACAATGCTAATTACCAGCTCCATTTCCAAGCAGGAATCTAGCTATAGAAATGAAACAAGGTCGAGCTCAAATTAGCAAGCAACAAGCGAGCTCATGTTGTCACGAAATTAAGAGAGTCAGATGAAGGTACTGAATCTATCATTTATTTTGCAGCAAAGTCATTTACTTGGTGCAGTAACTCCAGGCCGGACTTATTTACTTGATAAGATGAGTACTCATTGTCCCGATTTGAGAGAGTAAACATTACTGCTCCCTAGCAATTGCCACCACCTATTTTTGGACCTGCTTCTGAGATGTTATTATTTGAACTATAAATTTAGATTTATATTTATTGGTCCCACCAACCCTTGGTTCAGCTCATCAATTTTGGCTTTGGTATTTGATAGCATAAAATTAAAGAGAATCCGTATAACATGTAACATGATGTCTGGAAACTCCAAGAACGTAATTATGGATTCTGCTTCCGCCTTATATTGCCTTATATGACAAACGACCATACATATGGCAAAGTAAAGGTTAGAGCAACTAAATCTACATGTTGGAATTGAAGAGCTGGGTGTCACATCTATCTTCTCATTTATTCTTTTTCTTTTTTTTTTCTTTTGAAGGGGGTTTTGGCGGGGGGTTGGGGGCGCGGAATGTTGGTCCTTTTTCTGTAGATTTGTCTGATAATTTATATTTAGCATATTGGACCAGCATCAACTGTTAGAATTCTATATGGGATTGCAAAACCAAACACAAACCCTAGAACATTCATGCTAAAACTGATGGGTAGGGATTCATTGAGTATACCTGAGTCCATGATTCAATACCGTAGTCTGGACGATGAACAGAAGGCGGAAGCGATAG